>JAGXJF010001660.1:0-123542 GCA_019208055.1 Stipa capillata
GTCATAACTAGTCAATTATGCTTGCAGGTAGGCTATAGACATACTACGAAGTACATGCTGGAAAGGCATTCAGTGATTTGGAGATTTTAGAAAGAAGAAGCCACAAGAAATAGCTAAGCTACATGTCACGGGATAGACATGTGGTAGTGTTTTTTAAATATTATTTTTCTATTCTATTTTTGCAAAATTAATACCGCAATCAAAAAAATTTCAAAAGTGACCTCAATCGCCACGGCGCATGGCGATTCGGCCGTAATAGCCATATGACATGGTGATTGGTGCCTATCGCCACTGGCACCGACAAAAATTATTGCTTTCTTCGAATCTTTACCTGTTTATTATAGTTAGTTTATACTTTTAGTAGTAGGTTTAGTAGTAGATCTAGAGTAGGTGTAAATTTAGGGTAGATTTAGTAGTAGAATTAGATCTTGTTATGTGTAGAAGTAGATTAGTATTATAAATAGAGAACAATGATAAATTATTTAGATGCTCAAATAGACTAGATACATGATTAGTTCTAAATATACGGTAGATTAGATATGGTAGAAAAATGTAAATGTAGAAATAGGAAAATTTTACACGTCAACATCGATTTAGATGTAGAACATTTAGTATATTTAATCTTAGATGTATTGAATTGTACTATATTTAGAAATCGAGTAGAATATTATTTTGCACATGGGAGGATCTTAGATTGTATAGTCTTAAAAGATTATGTTTTGGATGATAGGAATGTCAGAACTAGTCGAGTTTGTAGTTTACTATGGTGTTGGTACCATCCACACAGATGAGTCTTGTTCTATCGATCTTAGCAGCTTCTAACAAACCAAATTAAGTATGCAAGATCCAGACAAATACCCTATCAATGCCGTTCAGGAATGTTTCACACGGGCCTTTGGTCTTGATCCAGAGGTCGCAAGTGTAATCTTACAGGCATATTTCAACAAGTCTTGCAAGCATATTGAAGCGACCCTGCACACCACTGCACGGTGTAGTGTGCCAGTCTTTGATATAATATAACAAAATCCCATCTCATTATATTACATCGATCAGAATGTACAACAGAAGCATTGATGGTCCAACAACTATATATATATTACAGACTCCAAAATATACATGAGTTATTACGGAAATACAGTAGGTTAAGTTCAACTGAAAATAGCAACAGAAATATAGAACTGAAGATTAAATTGCAGAAAAGTAAAGCTGATATTTTATGCTTCTACTAAACTAAACTACTCTTGCTCTAACTCTGCCCCGTCTTGCTCTCCATAGTCAATATAGTAATCGACTCCTTCGATCCCTCCTGTCAGGTCCGGCTCCTCCTTCCCTTCTTGGACTTCAACTTCCTCATACTCAACCTCTAACGATTCAGAGTCTAAGAAAGGAAAGATTTACGTAGGGGATGAGTACAGAAGGTACTCAACAAGTTCATAATAGCAACAGGTGTTTGAATGACTATTTCTACTAGGACAAAGTCCTCAAAGGATATGCATGAATCCAATATTGTTCCTGGATAGAAGTCAATTTAATTTAGCTATGTTCAGAAGGCTTCACGGGTCGTTAGAACCTCCGATGGTTCCTTTCCCGCCACGTTCGCAGTTCATACCCAGAACAGGGAGTGACAATGCCACACTTCAATACACTCTGCAGAGGTGCGCTACTTTACCCACAAGTGGTACTTAGCCTTTAGCCGGGTACGAGACCCATCACACTCCCATCGGTGCGTGGCCAGGTCTAAGGTTCCGAGTCATTTTCACCCTTTCCTTTGGCAATATCTCCCCTTATGTAGTCGATCCAGCACCGACTACCCACCTCGTCATTATAGCGTACTTTTCTGTATATTTCAGAGACATAACGCCTCCCAAAGTGGAAATTCAGGGTTTATCGCTCCCCTGGGCGAGGGACTTAACGCTTCCCCAGGCGTTATTTTACATACGTTCCTGGGAGATATGCGCTGAGAAGGTATTACTTGACTCGCCTGTCCCATAACAGGTCTTGCGGTTAACGCTATCTTTACGGCGTAAGAATGCCAACTGACATTGGTTATTAACCTTATGATGATACCATATGCAATGGAACCCTGACCACCCCACAAGTTCCAAACCGGGGTTCCACTGCCCACCAATATATGATTCAATGAATCATAATGCAGTCCATTTATTAATTATCATAGGTGATAAGAAGAAGGAATTACATATATGTGGTAGAAATAATCTTCAACATGAACAAGAAATGAACTTGCCTTGAGATGGATAAGAAGTGAAGTGAGATATCCCTTCGGACGAAATCGGCAGAACCTCGGGATCTGAAGTGGAATAATCGTCCGATAAAGGACTATTTTCGAAGATAGCAATTGTATATGCAGATATGCATGCTTGTGCTGATGAGGTTGATTTACAGAATATTGATGTGGACTACCTTGTCGAAGACAATGCAATAGATGATATCTATTATTATTTCCTTGATTTTTTTTATCTGCTCTATCTTCTAAATTTATAGAATTTACTATTAATAACTTTGCGGTGTGGTGAAGTTGTTAATTAGTTGAAATTCATGAATTTTGAAGTAATTATATATAAAAAAATCTTGAATTCTGAATTTGCAGGAATGTTTAAGAAAAAGTATTAAGTCTTCTTTTAAAAGAATGCGTATGTGTGTATGTATACATTATTTAAAAAGAAATTCCCATAAATTGTTGTATTAGAATTTCAAATTGGTTTGGGGTATTGTTATTTGGATTAAAGAATTTTCAAAAATCACTTTAGTTGAATCAGGCTTCATTCAATTCAAGTTGAAGTATATATATCTCTTGTTAAGTTTAGTTAAAAAAAAATTCCTAACATCAAAGAGAAAGGAAACAAATAAAAGTGGGGAAATTCCTAAATAATAAATAACTAATTTATAACTGGGTTGGGCTGACCGTGGCCTTATTTTGGCCCAGGTCTACTCGGCCCTAACCTGGCCCTATTTGGCCCACTCAGTAACCCGGTTAGGGTAAAACCCTAACCGGTCCTGAGCCACTCCCTCACACGCCGCCTCCCCTACCTATTCTCTCTCTCTCCCTTTCTCTTGTGCTGGCTCCCGAGCTCCCCCAATCCCGCCGCCTTCTCCCCTCAGATCCGCCACCCAGGGCGTCGCCGGCCTCTCGGCTCAGCGTCGCCGCCCCCCCTGGGTTCTTCTCCATCTCCTCCACGTGCTGCCTCCTCGGCTTCGCCGCCTCGGCTTGCTCCGGTTGCGGTCTCCCCGGCCTTGCTCTGCTCCGGCCGCTCCCCCCATGGTCGCCTCCATCACCGGCCGCTCCCCCGGTCATCCCTCTCCGGCCCGACCGCTCGGCCCCTCCGCCCTTGCTCCGCCGCCTCCGCTCGGTTGCCTAGGTGGCCTCGTCGCCCCGGTGCCTCGTCGCCGGTGGACGGCGGCGAGTTCACCGCGCCTGCAACCCCGGCGACGAGGTGTCGCCCACGGTAAGCTTCCTATCCCCCTTCAACATGCCTACCTCCCACTCCATCTATTCCCCAATCTCCCCCCCCTTTACTCAAATCCCTAATTTCTAGGGTTCCTAAGCCGGTCCGGTTTTTCAGGTTTAGCTTCTGATGTTGCTAGCTCTATTACTTTGCCTAATTCAATGGTTCCCGATTTCAAATTATTCTGTTTTAGGATTCTGTTAAATTTCCCCCACATTGCTCTAGGGTTCACACCCATTTTCCCCAATTTCCCTTGTTCTAGGGTTCATCTATGCGATTGACCATGGTGATTTTCTTATGCCTAACCTGAGTTGCTAAACTCATGTCTTGCTTTCCTTACCTGGGTTGCTCTAATCTGCTTAATTAAAATGTCTAACATATGCAAATCTTAACTTGGAGATTAGCAACTAATAAGAACAACTACCCTTGATTTTGGGTGTTCTTTGCTCTCATTTTCATATAGCTAACTTGGTTGGCCAACTGAGATGAACAGATACTACTTCTTGATTATTAGCCATTTACTGTTTTGGTACAAACATATATCAGGTTATTATTTTAGGAAAGAACAGATATTCACTTGCTCTTTGGTTTGTGTTTTCTGTATCTATATGTGTGCATATACTGGCTAATAATTATAGAACAGATGCTTCACTTGATCTTTGTCTGCACCAATTCTTGTCCAGAAAGACTTAGAGAGGGTGTTAACTGATAAGAACAGATTATTATACTTCTCCTTTCTTCCCATTTCAATTCCAGGACAGATACTACCCTTGCTTAGTTTATTCCTCTTTTCTATTTGATTCTTCTAAACTGAGAAGAACAGATGCTATGCTCTTTTTCTTATCTCCCTTTCCAATTTGGTAAGAACATATTACTTTCACTTGATTTAGAGAATTGATTCATTTATCCTAACGCAGAATATTTTTGCGGAATGTTAGATACTGTTCTTCTTTTTCTAAATGCTTCTATCTACTCTATTATACCTTAAGCAAGCTGTAGCTTGTTCTTGTGGTATTCTGAGACCTGCTTCTTCAGGCTTTGCCTCCTCCTCCTTGCTGCCTTGCTTGTTTCTCAGCTCTTTGCTATGGATGTGGTACTGTTTTTGGTTGGTGTTGGGATGAAAATGAAGCACAAGGGGCTCTATTTATAGGTGATTGGGGGCTGGTGTGCTGGGATTTCGAAAATGGCTTAGTTTGACACCCAATGGGTGACTCACACCATGTTTTGATGAGTATGCTGCTTGCATGGCAGCCCCTAATGAACCCTTATCCTTCTCTCAAGCTTGAGGTGGCATTGCTGCTACCACCAGCAGCTTAGGCATGGTCCACTCTCCTTGGCAGCATTTTAAGATTTTTGGAAGGTTGCCTACTATTAAAACTGACGGCTGTTGCAAAGTTTAGCATTTTGGCTGCTCTAGGTCTTGCTGGATTCCTCCTTGAAGGCAGACCTTAACCCTTGCTTAATCTATAATTGGTTGCCTAATTCACGGAGATTAATCTAAACATGGATTAGCTTATGGAACTCGATGATTTGATGCCTCAATTGGTTGCCTACTGTTGCCTTCATTAGATGCCTAAAGTTGGTTCAAATGTTGCCCTTAAGCTTAATTCAAATGTTGCCTTAAACACTGATGCCTTTGAGATAATTTGTTCCATAAGCAATGCTGATTTTTATTGAAACTAGGACTAGTTCCCTAGTTTCACAAGATTAATCTCCCAAACAAAACATTGCATCTCCCCAGGAGATGCAAACATTTTTAATCCTAACTACAATACCTCTTTGTAGTATGTTGCTTGTTTTCATGTGCAGGTTAAAGAAGAATTGGAGAAGAGAAAAGTTGAAGAAGAAATGAAGACAATGGATACATTATGGAATTTTTGTAATAGACATGGCTTTGTAACATTTAAATCTTTTGTATATATAATTTTTTTGGATATTTGTAATGTATTCGAACCATTTGAATGTATATATGTATATATATATGAATGGAATCTCTTTTGTATATATGTAAGTGTGTTGAGATTTCATTTCTTTTGCATATATATATATATACCTCTCTATGTAACTTGTTTATTCAAGAAATTTTTTTTAAATTCCCTCAAATTTGATATGCATGAATGACATGTATGAATGAAATCATTAAATTCTAACGTTTAGATTGTTAGAAAATACGAGTTCTCACACATATCTGGTGGGATTTGTTCCCACTAAATTTGTCCAAAGATTGGTGGGCATGGTTGAGAGCAATTAAGGCACGCAAGGGTTTCCCATTATCTGTTGGTCCAGGTAGTACCAAAGGAGGTGTCATCTGAAGAAGCGGGAGGCAGAGGCAATGGAGTTGGATAGAACAGCATAGCGACAGAGAAAGTTGTTGGTGAAGAAGACACTATAGTGGAAGGCGCTGGACCTTCCTCTCTAGGACGTATTGGATACCTGATCAGTTCTGTGGACAAGGGGGAGATACGTTAGGAGCTAGTGCAGATCATGAAGAATGATGATGCCGTTGCTAGAGAGGAACAGATGAATGTCGAAGATGATAGCAGCGAAGAGGATGAAGCTAAGAATGATGGAGGACATGATCCGATTCCTAGTATATAGAACACAGATATGTCCACCATCATGAATGTTGAGGGTGCAAGTGATGATAGTTATCCATACAAACTGAACGAGATTGTCCAAGTTGCATCATATGGTACGAAGAGAGAGGTCAAAGAGGCGATGAAGCTTTGGACGATGTCAACACAGAGGACATTTGGAGTGCAGAAAAGTTGTAGAGATCAATATTCAATGAAGTGTAAGTCTGCTGGGTGTGAGGGCTACGTGCATGCGTCCGTGAGGAAGTATGAAGTGTAGTGCATCATACGAAGAGTGGTGCCACACACATGTACAATAAGCGGTGTTCCTGACACCCATCGGAACATTAGTGCAAAGTTTGTGGCTGGGTTGATGTATCACAAGATAGTGAAGAATATTTGCATTTCGGCACAGTTCATACAAACATCTATAAAAAGCAAGTACTAATATAGCATAACTTATGCCATGGCATGGAGGGCTAAGCAGCTTGCATTGGAGCAGCGGTTCTGGATATTCATCGATTCATATCATAATCTGCCATATTTGTTGGACACACTTGGAAAAAGGAACGATGGGACATATGTTTATCATTTCGAATTTTCATCTTTGGACATGCCTAGAAAAATGTTGAATGGTGCATTCTGGTGCTTTTGTGCAAATGTGAAAGCTTTCAGACGATAATATCGTCTGGTTATTTGTGTTGATGGGATTTTCATGACAGGCTAGATGAAGGGGACACTTTTTTACTGCAATTAGGGATGACGAAAATGATCAGATAGTGCCACTGGCAATGGCCTTCGCTGACTGTGAGAACTACGATAACTGATTGTGGTTCCTTGTGAACTTGAAAAAAGGATTTGTTGGAAGATTTCAGTTGGTATGACATAAGGAGTCGGTGGTGCACACGCCACCTAGCCACCAATTTATGTCGGCAGTTCAAGAACAAGCAATTGATGAACCTATTCAAAATGTTATGCAAATAGAACCAGTTTAGAAAGTTTGACGTGTACTAGAGGTGACTTGACGAGTTTACAAAGAAGGAGGTTAGAGAACGTAACCCTGGGGAGGAAACACACAAGCTTTGTGACCTACTTGGATTTGACGATCCAAACACTAGGAAGAAGGCTTCTAACAAAGTGAAGTGCTTCTCGAATTGGATCAGTAAGGAACCACTGGAGCAATGGTTGCTCCTCCATGACACTGACGGTTCTAGATACGGCATCATGACTAGCAATGTTGCTGAGGTTTATAATTTTTTTCTTGGGGGGGGTGCACGATTTACCCTTGGTGGCCATTGTGGAGGGTTCGTTGCATGACACAATGATGTATTTTTAGGAGAGGCATGCAAAGGCTATCCTGCATATGGAAAAATTTGGTGGAATGCCTTACTGTGCTAAGACTATGTTGTTTATTGAGGAAAAGGCCAAGAAGGGGCAAATGCACAAAGCCAGACGCACAGGAAATGTGCAAAGTAGGTTTGAGGTATGTTTGAAGCAGAAGAGTGGATTTGGGGTTTGCACACAGGAGATAACTCAAGAAGTTACTTTCCATGTCGAACCTAATATCACTGCTTTGTGTACATGCAACAAGCCCATGCTTCTACACAAGCTTTGCTCTCACATCATTGCTATAGCTGCTAAGACGAAGATGGACATGAGGTCGTTTGTGTCGTACTACTTCACAAAAGAGGTTGTCCGTGGTACCTGGATGGGCAAGTTGTATAGTTATTGTGTGATGGATAATTTCACGTAGTTACCTTTAGGCAAACGGTAATAGGTCCCTGATTTCAGTCTCCTCCGAGTTTCCGTGCGACGATACCGAACTCGTCGTATTACTAACTCCATCGACGAGGGGGAGGCTGGTGGACCAACCAAACAATGCAACTATTGCAAGAAATTTGGCCACAGGGTCAAGACATGTCCAAAGATGAAGGAAGACAAAAGAAGAGAGGAGGGGTCTAGTGCTGCCTCTGGGTCAGGTCATTAGTAGGCTATGTCGCCACTATTTGTATTATGTAACTAGCTTGTACACTTGTACTTCGTGTGACCTTTACTTCATGTACTTTGTGTTATCCCTACTTCATGTACTTCATGTTTTGTTGACTTCATGTACTTGTGATCTTTACTTCATGTACTTTGTGTTATCCCTACTTTATGTACTTCGTGTTATCCCTACTTCATGTACTTCGTATTTTGTTGACTTCATGTACTTCGTGAATTTTTTTTTCTCATCTACTTCGTGTTTTGTTTATCCCATGAATACGTATGGCTGGCTTAGAGCTTATAGATGATCGAGAGGATCAAGAGCACCGGTCCAAGCACCTAGCATTAGGAGAGCACGACCTCTGAGTGTTTCGTTCGCGTACACCAAAGCATGCGTGGAGGATTCATGAGTCGTGGATAGAGAAATAAATTAAATGTTTGTATTTGTATTAGTTTACACTTGATGCATGTTTCCATACTAATTTATATTTCCTTCTTAGTGTGACAGACTGGTTTGGTCCAGTTTACTACCATTAGAACGGATGGTCAAGATGGTGGGCGACGAGGACATCGGAGACCCGGATGCTGGAGTCGGCCAATCTAGGAGGTTTCCTTTCGGTGCCTCCTTGCTCACCACACTTGTAGATAGATGGAGGCCGGACACCCACACCTTCTACTTCGCTTGGGGGGAGATGATGGTCACACTTTAGGACACGGCCTGCCTCTGTGGCTACCATTGGTGGGAGCCCCGATGGGTGCATTCTAGGCTCCTGTCGGTTCGCGTGAGTCACTTCCAGACAAGTTTGCATCTGCTCTATTGTCGGGTCCAATTCAAGTTGAGGTGGCAAGGGCGGCCCATAAGTATGGTCCCAGGTTGATGTGGTTCCGTCAATTTGAGGTACGTACTGTATAAATTTTTTGGTAGTCTGACATATTCGTTCAGTTGGACAGCCTGGAGCACAGATTTCACGTAGATCTTGACATGTACCAATTGAACCGGGGACTTGAGGCATACGTGCTTTGGCTTCTAGGGTACGTGATGTTCACGAGTGCGTACGGAGACAGCGTGGACACTCACTACATCGGCATCATATAGCAGATTGTGGATGCTGAATCAGAGGATCAGCTTCCCCCGATGAGCTTGGGGTCCGCAGTGCTTACGTACATGTACCGAGCACTCTGCTCCACATGTAAGATGAAGGACGCCAATGCCAATCTCATAGGATGTCCATTTCTTCTTTAGTTGTGATCATTCAAGCGCTTCCCGATCGGACGACCATGGGTTGACGCCTTAGCTTATAGCCCCGAGTTCTACTATGGAGGTGGACCCCAGTTGCCGCAGGACAGACCTACTTTCGGGTCCATGTGGACTAGGAGAAGAGTTAGTTACATTTTTTTCTACCTCAGCTTGTCTATTACTTTCAGGCCCTCAACTTGAGCTTCGTAATTTGCTTGATTATAACAGTTTCTTACGTACGTGTTACAGCCTTAGTGGGCGAAGGCACAGATTCGAGGCTGTTACCTTTCTTTCACAGAGTAGTTCTAGCACCTCCCTATACATAGCGTCATATGAGAGCCGTACTCAGATGAAGCATTGATGCGGCGTGCACCACACTAGGGGATGTCTTCATTCTACCACCGAGATGAGAGCTACTAGAGGACCACGTCGAAGCTTGTCTTTGACATTTTTGTGGAGGACTACTCACTGCACCGTGTGATGAGACAGTTCAGCTTGCACCAGGAGTACCCGCCTCCACATGTACCACCAATCGAGGCAAACGCACACATGTAAATCAAGTTTCATAACTTTTATATATTTACCATGTGTATTAGTTTTACAAAACAAAAATATATTACACAAACAGGTGGAGTTGCAACGGGCGAAATACTAGAGAGGCACAATGGGCATCACGGATTTGCCCCTTTTGTTACTCAGTGGGCCAATGTCCTGACCAATGTCCAGCCTGAGGAGCGGTCCTTCAGGTATGTGGAGTTCGAGGCCTGCCTGCAGTGGTATTTTCCACACACGTGCATCCATTTTATTAGTAGAAGCGAGCCTCCTGACAACACAAGTGCACAGACAACAGACATGTACCCGATCCTTGCAGCAGAAACTTTGGACTTGGTGGTTAGTGAAATTTGTACTTCACTTTCTTTTCTTTGCTTGCCCGTTACTTATATGCGAACCTATGATTCTCATTCTTCAGGGACAGTGGGCGATAGCAGCGAACATGGAGATTACCGCTATTCTTCAACTTCATCCCGTCAGCACTGAGGACCACTTCGGCTTATCCAGGGTCACAGAGTATACTAAGAACATCATGGGCATATTCAGATGCACATGTAGGGATGACGTTGTCGCCGGGACTGGCGCAAGCCAGGAAGCGCACCGACCACCACATCCTACACAAACGAGGCACCATTGGCCTCCCACCTCTCAGCCGCCGAGGCCCACGGAGGCGAGTGGTTCTGCGTGGCAACACAGTGCGTCCCCACCCTTCATGGCTTCATGAGTCGCCAAGGTAAAACAATTCTCATCTCGCACAAACAATATTTCTTTATATTGTTGTGCTTATTAGTTCCGGTTATATACAGATCATGTGCCGCCTCAAATACCAGCTACTCTGATTGACTACCTCCTCGATAGTCTTGACACTCACAACTTCACCTTACACAATGAGGTGGACGAGCTGATTCTACCTGGGCAGTCTAGCATGATGCAGCAAACTCAGCCACCATTGCCCATACAGGATACATGGGAGACTGCAGCACATGACCACGAGGATGAGGACTCGACATTAGGGGTGGGCAGGGCTCATAGAGCGGGAGCGGGACAGCCTAGGCTGAGGTATTCACCGTCACTGATCAGGAAGAGGTCACGAAATAGGCGACGATAGGCAGTTCAGTTTCCACCTTAGGACTATCGTGTTATGCTTTCTTTCACTTCATGTTATTGCATTGACGTTCGTAATTCTATAATATAATTGATTTTGTTTTTTTTTGTTCATTTGTACATGGCAGTAACATAGATAGAAATGGGTTAATGACTAACGGTTCCGATTACACAAGCATAGGGTACAAATCAATATTACACAGCCACATTCATAGTTGTGAAAACTATCACAACTTGGCTATAAGTATCATAGGTAGAACAAGCAACTATTCGCTAGCACTTCTAATACGACTACATGAAGTCATCTTCGCTACCACTTGCGAAGAGCTCTGGATTGGGGGCTTTGAAGTAAAACATCTTCGTAAAGTCCTCATCACTGGACTCGCTACACACATTTGTGGATGAACTAGTTGCACATTTATCCTTTGATGATCCAACATCTTTTCTGATGTATGCCCATGTTTTGACAAAGGGGGGAGTTCAGGAACTCTGTGTTCATCTTCTTCAAATGTTGTCTTCATTAAGTGTCTCCTATTGGCAAATGGGTCTCTCCAGAGTTGGTCCATCCATCCAATGTTTGCGATCCTGCAATTGAGCAACACTACATCCTCCGGATGTGTCTACACACCTAGAATGTGATATAACAAACATAAACGGTACATGAGAATGCTTACGAACTTAGTACAAATGAATTGTAATAACCCTTACGTGCTTATTATACTTAGATTCTAGGATACTTATCGTTCCTCCTGAAAATTCATCTTTCGTGTACCTCGCCGCGGGTAGTTTTGTAAGCTCGCTCGCCCTCTCCCACATCTTGTGGAACTCTTTGATACGCCTGTGCACTTGCTTGTAGGTAAGTGCAGGGAGATCCATTTTCGGTAAAACCTCTACAATCGCACGTATATGAACTTCCTCCTAGATCCGCGAACGAAGAATTTTACAAGCGTCCTCCTATCACCCGCAGTTCTAAGAACTTCATGGTCCGTTCTCACGGCCCAAACAACACCACTAACATCTAGCAATTTGCATGAAAAATTAATGTGACAGAAAACATAACTTATAGATCTCAATGGTTCTACGCATTTGAGTAGGAAAAAAATTACGAAACTTATTTCTATCGTCCCTATTAATCGGCGAACTACTTCTTCTCTTCTCAAACAAAAATTATCTACTCCGGAAGATCACCTATTTTTTCGGAAGAACTGAAAGAGGATGTATGAGAGAGATGCTACCCGGTGAAGAATCTGGTCACCTTTATAGCACTAGAGGTGGTAATCACCATCCAATTTAACGATTGGGCGCAACCATCTAGCAATCGCCACCACTAGTGGTGGCGACTCCTAATCGCCAAACCGGAGGGTGATTACTCCCAACCGTCGTCGCTGGTGATGATTCCACCCTGAATCGTCTGTTGGCGATAACGACCCTATCGCTATTTCGGGTGGCGGTTGAGTCTAGTTTTGTAATTTTTTGGATTCAGGTAATATTTCTGAAATTTCTGAAAAAAATAATATTAAAAGAAAACTTAGTCGTGTGTCCGATCACACCAAATAGCACAAGCGTGGTTTCTAGACTTGCCTTTGCCTATTTGAAAGATCTTTCCATTTTGTAGCTTAGTGTAACTTTCACACAGTACTAATTGGCCTTAATGATTGCTTAAAATAATGAACGCTTTCTCCCCGCATGAACAGTGACGTACAACTAGCACACCGTGGAGAGATGACATCTCAACTGATGTTTGTTTTTGGTCAGCTCGGTTCGTTCCTTTGCAAGAATATGTAATTTGATACAGCGTACAGACCAGTAGCTGTTTAGTGATGATATGCGTATACACACAACAATGACATATTTCATAAGTATATGCGTTTTCTAATTTTTCAAATCACAGACAGTGGGCTGTAAAGCTAGTCCCCATAGTTTTACAAATGGTCAATGCAACAGATAAGCCATAATTATAGCAATTAGGAAATGTTTGGTTATCATACACATTCTTTCTTTGGAAAATGTGTCCGTGCTCCACAATTTTTTTGGAAATGTGTCCGTGCCCCCGAGTATACCTCCCTAACGGATGTCATCCGATTGCTGCACTGAGATTTGAGTCTACAAAGAAGTAACCATCATCTGGACACAAAACACGGTACCAAGTATTTAATTATAGCCTGACGGCAGCAGTGTTCAACAGCACTTCTTTGATCACAACTGTAGGTTATGGTAAGATGTATATTATTAATATTTTAAATTTTTAATTACTAATGGGTCCAAAAATACATTGATACACTTTATAAAAATAATGTTATTAGATCCATCTTGTAAAATTCTTTCATTCTATATTCTTCTTATTATTTTTATAATATATTAAGATGAAAATCATAGTCGAAATCTTGTATTGGAGGCTGTGAAAAATAAAAAACAACCTACATTTGAGATCGAAAAGAGTCTTCGTAATTATTCGATTTGGAAGGGACTTGTTTTTACATAGGCCAACTCATTTATTACATTAAGGTTCGTTTCTGCACGGACAAACTCATTTACCACATTGTGGCGTCGGATGCTGTCTAATCTCTTCCACACTACCCTGCCACCGCCCAAGTCAAAGTGAATATCCTGTTCTTTCTCAGAATCTCTTGCTGTTAGCACTTAAAACATTGGTTCTTTGCTGAACTTAATGATACAAAAGCAGGGTGCTTGGACGTAGCAAGTCCGGATATCAATGCACCATTGGACGGTGGATTGAGGGGGGTATAGCCCGGGGGTAAGAAATCCAGTCACTTTTCCTTTTTGCCAAACTGAGTCAAGCACTGTCACATGCGTTAGTTGACAGTGATAGACAAGGTTTATATACCATACATTTTATGCTAAACCGTGGCAAAGTGCCGAAGAAAAATGACCACCGCAACTTCGATAAAATTGGTAAAAATTATGAATATTTAACAGACAGAGCAAATTGCTAAGAAAATCTAGCGCACCGCAGCTATGGCAGCTGTTGAACCATTCAGTAGCCATAAACATATTTTAATAGACTCAGTTTACGGTTGCTAAACTGTGCTACGCTAAACTTACTATATAAACTGTCGTGGAAAAGTAAATATGAAAAATCTAACATTCTGTTTAGCAAATAAAATTATAATTTAACTAACTCCTAAGTGCGCTAACTAAAAATATTGTACTTGCAATACAATTTGATGTAACTTTTCTATTTTTCTGTTAATTAGAATGATATTTTTAAACTCTTCTTTTACGGATTATATCAAAACCAGTTAGCCAAATAATAAATAGAAAAAATTCAACTCAACAAGATTATTATAATTCACCACGCAGCCTTAGCCAAGAAAACTAGACTCAAGTTAGCGTTAATCAAGCTGCTAAAAGAAAAGTGCACGTCCTTGTTAAGTAGCTCAGCTAGTGTCAGGCATGCCTGCTGATTGTGCGCGACAAAATCCCTAGAATACAACTTGTGGGCTACAACCACGTCAGCTCCGATGAAGCATAGCAGCCGGATCTTGCTACTCTTGGGAAGCCCTAGAGGTAAACAACAAAGGTTTGTAGCTATGGCCTACGGAATCAACCTAAGCGGATCATGGAGTAGGAAAATCGCAGTGTTTAGCGCACGTGGCAGACCAGCATGATCCAACATGTAAAAACATTGATTCCCGATCAGAATAATTAAGGTTTCACTCCCAATCACATCAAGCCTAAAAGTTCAGGGGCCGAACCACGTGTATGAACAGACGTTCTCGACTGTTAATTAGGAGCCGCGAGAACCTGATTTTCTTGGAGCTGTTGGTTTGATAAGAAATCTGCCGGATTCCCTAATCGATCTGAAGCTTTCTCTGGCACCTATACGTAGGCGTTCCATGGATCAATGATTTCTCCAAAGCCTCTGCTGTAGACCTATCCACACGTGGCATTTTCCATCCCTGAAACCTGAAGTCCGTGTCGGCGATCACATCTTCTGTCACTTAACGAGAAAATACACGAACTTAAAACTCGTTTACGTTTCTGTACTGAAGATAACTTTTTCCAGACTGCTGAAGAGGATTGTTTATTTATTTGTGAGAAGGATAGGATCACATCTTCTGATCCACTTAAAAAGAAAAGACTTATCCCTTGCCCTCCGGTGCAAGTTTAGTGTAAGAATTAAGAAACCCTTGCTTTGAGGTCAAGGAAATTCTTCAGAATCATAGTGGCTACCTGTACGACCTTTCTTTGACCAAATGCTGAAAGAAGATATTAATCAAACTGACTGCAAGCCAACCGAAGATAATTGAGTTGTAAGTGCAACGTGAATAGTGATGATAATCTATTGTATATTAAAAATATGTTAGACACGCTAGAAGTTCTCGTAAAAGCCAAAATATTAGAGTTAGATATTTTAGAAACTCTCATAAAAAAGTAAAAACATTTGGTCATTAATCTGATGGAGTCTTTTCTATTGATGTATCACATCGGTCAATCTTTATAATTGTATCTAAATAAATCACGACTGATAGATCATCCAAATCGTGCCTAACTAAATCACAACCATTAGATCTTCATAATTGTACCTCAACAGATCATAACCGATAGATCCTAATAGATGTACCCAAACAGATCACAACTGATAGATCTTTGTAATTGTATCTAAACATATCACAACTGATAGACCTTCATAATTGTGCCTAAACATATCACAACTGATAAATTCTCATAACTACACCTAAACATCATCCGGCCTTGATTTAGTGGACATTTATTATTAATGGACCACAGCTAATAGATCTTTATAACTTACCTAAACATTATCCGCCATTGATCCGATGTACCTTAATCATGAATGACCCATAACCGATATATATCATAATTATATAACTTTAAAAAAGTTACCTGAGTTTAAGTCAGCATATTGATATGATATCAATGATCGGCGATTTGAACTTTAACTCCCTATATTGGCCTAATATACCATACAAACAATCGGCTAATCATGATCTAAAATTTAATTCCAAGTGATCTAACGCCATGTACAAACAATCTATTAGCTCACTACAAACGACCGAGTATCCGTCTCAATATACTTCGTACTTCTAGATATATTGAGCTTGATTATTCCATTATATAAACGACCAACTAGCTACTGATCCTGAATTTAATTCTGCATACTAATATCACGTAGAAACAGCCTGCCAACACATGTATAAAGTACCCACCGGCTGGTACGCGATTTAAAGTTTAATTATGCGTATTCATCTAATATCACGTACAATTGGCACAACCAACGGTAATTGATATTCTTGCAAATAGCATAGCAGTATATGTCTACATAAATTTAAAAAATTAAAGATGATTAAAAATATTTTTCACGCAATTACTTGGGACACCCTACTAGTTATGCGAAAGATAACAAAAGCTACGTCACAAAGAGAGTCACTAGCTAGACCTATTTTAATTGATGGATTCCTCTAAACTCGGTTAATCATGCAATTTGTTTTCTAAGGTTAATCGTGCAAGTTAATTATGTCTCTGCTATGAACATATATAAACATGTTGGAATTTATTTTTGGATATTGGGAGGCCTTAGACGGTGCTGCCTTCTTCACTTGATGAAAGGAGATAACCTGGCATTGTTTATTTGGCACGATTGTCGTGTGGGAGTCGTGTTTTCCGTGTACGAATATTCAAGTTCTACGTGGGGAAACAAGTGTTGCTGCTAAAGAGATTGCTCCACCAGTCGAAAACTTTTGCACTTTAGAGTACCCCGCGAGAGGTACTCGAGGTTTGTGATATCATGCATCACTTTCAAGTAGATATTATTGTAGCTTGCAAGATGAAAGTTAGGGTGGGCCAATAGATCGGATCATTGAGAGCAAACCACAACAGTAGCTAGCGTAATAATTCAGGGTGTAAGATACCCATACCTAGTTATATACTGTAGTTAACTGGGCTAAGTAGCCAGAGCACCATATTTCAGACGGCGCGCAAACAATATCTTTTTTCTAAGTGAGGTAGAGCGGCGTAAGCAGCAGCAACACATGTGAGCTTCATGTATGTGACCCATAATCTCCTTGCCGCGTGAGCATCATGTTTTGCTCCCAGCTCGCTTTGTCAACGATCTGAGCTCTTCAAGAGCCTTCGTTAGGCTCGGAAAGCAGCATGATATATAACGACCCACTTTTGTGGAATCACCCACAGCCCACACACGAGCCACAACTCACAAACCTCAACGACGATGACAGTCCCATAAGTCCTTTCACCTTGAACGTCTCACTCCCCTCGCTGTCTCTGCTCACTTAACCAAATGGAGCACCAGCCGCGAGCACGTAGGTACGTAATTAAGCACCGAGGGAAGAGGTGCTGGGAGTATCCGTTCTAAAATAATTGTGCACTGTAGAAGTCAATAGTATACTTAATGCAGTTTTTTCACTGTCCCTATTTAATGGTTTGAAAGAGGTTAGGAATGTAACATGCTATTTAATAGAAGTATGTATGATTATTTCTAATTAATTTTTCTCACATTTAATGTTTTTGGATGTGCATGGTATACAGAGAAAACTACAGTGAAACAGAGAAAGTAATGAATTTTTGATATACTATTGTACCCCTTTCATTCCAAAATACATGACGATCTGGATATAGACATAATCTCCAAGATACGACTTTGGCCACTATTTTCAATATGAATAGCTTAGTACAAAATTATAAAAGTTATAGAGTTATGAAATATTTTTCACGATAAATCTGATGATACTTCTTTCATTTGATCAATCTCAATAGAAAAAAAATTATACTAATGGTCAAAGTGAGATAAGTTTGACTCTACACTTTCTACAAAGTCATCTATTTTGGAACGGAGGTAGTACTATTTACACATATAAATTTAAAGAAGCTGCCATGAAACTACTCCCTCCATTCAAGTATATAAGACATATTTTAATTGGTTAAGACAAGGTTTTGATCAACAATTACTCTATTACTATATGATTTATGTAACATAAAATCGAGTCATTAGATTTATATTCAAAGTACTTAATTACTTATAATTGTGACTTTGTATCATATAAACTATATATTGATAGAGTAATTATTGGTCAAAATATTATTTTAATCGACTAAATACGTCTTATACACTAAAAACGGATGGAGTATTAATTATACAGGGGTATTACTAATTTGAGCTTATGTCTGCCGGGGGGAAGGGGGCTTGATAGTGTATAGTGTAGAGATACGGCGCCGATCAATTAAATTAAATAAATCCATGTGCTACCTTATAGTCCAACAGGTAATCTTCGTATACACGATGTATTGGCGAACGTATACTAGCACCATCAATGCGAATACAACACTCAGAAGAGTTAAACTAGAGAAGATATTTATCAGCAACATATTCATGGAAGCAGGACTACATACAGGAAGGTCAAGTACTACTCTTTAGTCTATTGTTGTTCAGTGTAAGACGCAAACTTCACTAATGTTAACTAAAGGTCAATCGATCTGGCGATCGAAGCCGAGGCAAGTTGCAGCACATCATTGGACGAAAGCAGGGTGTAGCGTCCCAATCAGCTGGGTGAGTGAACGGCCGCCAGAGATTCTGAAAGCATGCGCCACTGGTTCCGAGCGGTGCCAAGCACGATCTTACAAGTATCTCCGGTGGGTACGTTGACAAGTAAGCACGCAAATAGCTGCACACGTCAGGTCAGGTGCTTACCCAACGGGCAGAGCTGGCTTCACTAGAACACACAAGTGACCGAAGCAGGCAGCAGCAACACCAGAAAGTAGCAGTTGCTTTTTCTCCGTTTCGAAAAAAAAGAAAGTAGCAGTTGCTTTTCGAGCGCACTAGCTATAGTTAACCGGAACCGGATTCAGTTAGCTAGGTTAAAAAGTAGTAACACGAGCGACTCATGGGGATGCGCGGCATCACGAATCCACCGGAACCATTATTTTTCTCCGACACTGCGGCGTGTGCTTGTCGTCGTTATCGTCTTGTCCGGCGCTGTCAGGAACAAAGCCAACCAACCCGTGGGTGGAACGACGGAGACGCTTTCCCAAAGCGGAGAAGATTCCACCAATATATCACGACGATATGGATGCGAATGCGGATGCCATCGTCGAGGTCACCAGGAAACAGAATTTCCAGGTAGCGGTGGTGGTGGTGGATAACGGCGGCGCCGGCGCGGAGGCGGATACATACGACGCCCGGGACGCGCGCACACGCCGGCGCCAGCGCGGCCTTCACCGGTTCCGTGTCTATGGTCAGGGGGTATCGATTCGTTCCTCCGAGGAATAGACTGAGTGGCCAGCAAACAGTGCCTCTCCCAGCCTCCATGAGCTGCATGCATATATAGCTGGCATGCTTCATTGAAAAAGCTAGTAAGTTAATTCGAATTCGCACAAGGATAAATCTGCACTTTTGGGTAGATTATGCCATTCATTCCACTAGCTATAGGAGGGACACAGGAAGGAGAAGACGTGCATCCGCGCGACGCACTCAGCCACAGGATATACTACAGTGACCCTTAGGTTATTCCGGTGACGTGGCAGCTGCAAAAACGGACTTTTCTTATCCAATCCTATCCCCTGGGACCTGGCTAATGGATAGAAGGTGAGACATTCTCCTTGATTTCATAGGCGAATTGGAATAGGCACTACCGTGGTTTGTGCTTCCAATTATACGTGTGACTCAAGGTGGAAAAGGAAAACCGACATGGAAAGAACAAAGTTGATTTTCACGTGCAAAATCTTTGTGTAAAAAATCATGAACGCATCGAGGAGAGTTACCAATACAAAAAATTTACAATGATCCATCAACTCACCTATATGTCTTATAGGTGATATATCTTTACTCTTATAAAGATGTCAATTGATGGTGGTGGTCCATCCACATTTTAGACAAACCACTATTTAGATCAAACAGAAACGGTTGAGATGAGAATATATGTGAATAATCTAATATAGCATAAATGATAGTATAATCTTCTTATATCTTAAACATACATTATATTTTCTTAATCCGTAACAACGCACAGGTATTATACTAGTGTGTAATGAATCCGCTAATTAGGCGAATTTGTAGTGCTCCCTCCATCCAAAAAACGTAAGGCATATTTTGATTGGTTAAGACAAAGCTTTTACCAATAATTATTTTATTAATATGTACTTTATGTGATACAAAATCATAATCATAAGTAAGTATTTTTGAATATGAATGTAATGATATTAATTTTATGTTATATAAATTATATAAGTAGAGTAATTGTTGGTCAAAATTTTATCTTAATTAATTAAAATATATCTTAAGGAAGGAATTAGTATCTTATATTTCTAAATTGTGTAGCTTGCCGTAGCTTTCACACTGTCCTACTAGTTGGCCTTAATGATTGCGTAAAATAAAGGGCAGTTTCTCCCCGCATGAACGGTGACGTATTCACGACATCAACATATGTTTGTTTTTCAGCTCAGTTTGTTAATTTGGAAGGGTGTAACTTGGTTCGTCGTACTTGTTTTCTGTTTTGAGAATTGCACCAATTCTGTTTCGAAAAAGAATCGCTGACAATGGATGTGAAACTAATACCCCGTAGCCTCAACAAAGCGCCATAGCAACAAGCTAATCGGTCGGACTCGAAACCTAGCAATTACATGACAATGCTAGGCTTTCAAGTTACGTTTTTTAATAACAAATATCCAGTACGACTTGTAGAGATATATATACATTATGATATATACGTTCATACAAAATCTATTTAAGACTACACCCTAGCAGTTGCCATGACATTGTCACCGTCGATCATGCTATAAAGAAAAGGTGGACGGTCCTTGTCAAGTAGCTCAGCTACTGTTGGGCGTGCCTGCTGATCATGCACGCGAAAACTCGTAAAATACAACTTGTCGGCTGCTGCCACATAAGCTCCGACAAAGCAATTAGGCTTCATTATACTAATTAAGCAGCCTGATTGACTGACTGTCTTGCTAATATTGGAAACCCCGGCCCCCAACTGCTAAACAACAAGGGTTAGTAGTAGCTAGCCTAACCGAATCACTGAGCAGGAAATTAAACTGCACTGTTAAGTAGTGCACGTGGCTGCAGACCAGCATGATCGATCGATCCAACGCCAACATTAATCCCGATCAGAATAAGTTTTCACTCCCAATCTCACAGGTACACCAAATTCAGGGATTGATCACGTGTGTGAACATCGTTTGTTCGGTGTTAATTAGGAGCTGCTAGAACCTGGTTTTCTTGGAGTTGTTGGTTGATGATGGATTTGATGTGTCTGTGCCTAGATAATTAAGGAAACTGCCGGATCCAGCCTCCTCCTACTTTGGCAATGAAAAGGTAGATCGACAGGGACATTGGATCCCCTCCTCTCCTTCTCAAGATCTGGACCACTCGATCCAAATCCGATGCTTCAGATGTCACAAGTATCATGAGCTGATGAGTCCATGAGTACAGTAATATACTGGGATGAGTTCTGGAAGCTCTAAGCATCCATGCATGCATGAGATTTCTGCAAATGTTGCTGCCATTCTACTGTATTCCTTTCCCACACGTGCCATTCTCGACCACTAAACCAGGAGTCTGTTGATGAAATCACATGTTCTGCGATTTAACGAGAAACAAATTGAACTTAAAACTCATCTGGGCTTCTATACACAAAATAACCTTTTCCAGAGTAGAAAATACTACTAAAAAGGATTAATTGATCATTTGCTTTCAAAAGAAAGAAAGTATAAGATCACATCTTATCTGAAAACAAGAATCAGAAGACGCTGCTGACAAATAGGATTACCTGCTCTTTTCCTGAAAATAATAAAGGCTTGATTGCACGCCCAAGCGGGTAACCAAATAGATTCCTGCGTTGGCAAAATAACAAGTGGGTGTGAGGAATAAATTCGGAATTCAGCTGTACTATACGGATGTTTTTTCTTTGTCATCTAAAATAGTTTGGAACCATCACCCATGCAATCGCCGTTTTGATTAGTTAATTAACGATCCACTTGCAGAAGAAATTTTAAGACGTATCTCTTGCCCTCGGGTGCAAGTTATGGTTGAAGCAGTCCTTTGAGGTCAAGGAAATTCTTCGTGATCATAATGCCACTTGCACGACTTTTATTTGACCAAATGTTGGAAGAAAATTCTGCAATCAGTTAACTAAATTAATAGTTCATGGTTTAATGTTCTTTGGACAATCTCCTCGATGATGAAAGAAGTGCAGTCGGTTAGTCATCTCAGGGTAGATATAGTGGATAACTGACATGTACAGTCTAGTAGCCGCTAAGCTAGTTTACCGTGGCTACTAGGAGATTCCAATGGACGATGACCAAACTTTGCCGTCAACCTCACAGAGAGGAGGAAGATAATTAATGGAAAGAAAAGCCGATTAGTAGCCAACCAGATTATATTCATTCGTTGTTAGGTAACTAAAGGCTACACGCTTCCACCAGCGCCATGGCCGTCCAGCTAATCATCCTCCAACAAAGAAGCGATCCAGAAGAATCGAAGATGCGAGATCAGCTGGCTTTTGGCTCCCTGAGAAGCCAAAAAAAAAGATGAGAAACTTTTTTTTGAACTAAGGAATGTCTCTTCGTTACCTAATACTTTTTCCGTTTCAAAGTAGATCTATTTTTAATTTGTTTAAATACTTATACTTCTACTATTTCAATGCAGGTTTGGCTATTATGTTCTTATTTTTCCAAAAAGTGGTAATCACCTATAAGAATAGTACTAGTAATATTGACATTTATTACCTTGGAAAAAAATAAGATGAATATAGAAATAGTGAAAGACAATATTAAGATATTACTTACACCCTTAATTCTTATGCCTAATTTTAAAAGAATATTTATTTTAAAATATATAGGGTATCTCACAAGCATGATAATAAAAGTAAAACTCCTAAGAAAGAGATCACCCGAAAACTATGAGTCGACCGGTAATAGAAAAAATCGAAATAAAAGATGCGTAGGGGGGAAATCATAAGATGGATGGCACCTTTTTGTTGGCTTATCACTTAAGGAAAAGAAAACCTCACCAACAACACGTGGGACTCGCTCAAAGGAGAGGAATGGAAAATTTTAAAAACGGGAATGAGATAGAGAGTGGATTTTGTACATGTACATGTGGGTACATGAGTTAAGGATTTAGGTCAATTCTCATATTTGTGCATCTCAAAAAATTCTCCAAAAATTCATAGATGTTCATCATGTTATAATGTACAAACCCACAAAATTTCATACAAAAATATAATCAAGAGTGGCCTACACAAAAAAGACAAAAAAATGTTGCTACATTGTTTTAAAAATAAGTTGAATTTTTTGTCTTTTTTGTGTAGGGCACTCTTGATTATATTTTTGCATAAAATTTTGTGGGTTTGTACATTATAACATGATAAACATCTATGAATTTTTGGAGAATTTTTTGAGATGCACAAATATGAGAATTGACCTAAATCCTTAACTCATGTACCCACATGTACATGTACATTTGCTTTTCTCAATGAGATATTGATTTCCCCTCATGTTTTTTGTTTTATTTATTTTCTAGAAAAAATTTGATAAAATCGCGCTCTCTCATATGGCTTTTCTGAATGATGGTTTTGTGATTAGATGTAACTAGCACGGTGTCCCGCGCAATTACGCGAGAAACGTTTTTAATTATCTTTAACTTTTACCCATACATGTAATATTAGATTAGTACAAAAAAATAAAAATTCAGATCGTGAGATTTAGGTAGAGTTATGATGATCTATTAGTGATATGTTTAGGTGCAGTTATGATGATCTATTGGTTGTGATATGTTTAGGTACAGTTATGAAGATCTATCGGTTGTGGTCCACTAATAATAAAAGGATCCACCAAATCAACGATCAGATGTTTTACTTTTTTATGAAAATTTCTATTTTTTATTTTTCTATTGTATTCTGGAATCTATCAACACACCCCTCGGAGACCTGCGCGCAGCGCTCCCTAGGTTTGCTGTTTCCTTCGTTGTTTTGTTTTCGATTTTCCATTTTTTTTCTTCATTTGTTTTTCCCTTTTTTCTTTAGGTTTTTCCACCCCTTGTTTTTCATTGTTTAACTTTGACGGGCTTTCATCTAGCTTTTTCTTCTTGTTTTCTCTTATTAGTTTTTCATTGTTCTCTACACGTTTTCTCCATCTTTTTTCGGTGGGGTTTTTTTTACTGCTTTAAACCGTGTCTTCATAGTTTTTTGTGACAACTCATAAGAACATGATAAATTAATACGTAGTATATAACCATCAATAAATAGAGTAGACTAAGACTAAAAAATATAGTAGATGTACGGTAGAAAAAATACATGAGACATGTACAAAGTAGATGTCTCTTAAAACATGCAGTAGACAACTATTAAAATATAGCAGAGAAAATATACAGTAGATGATTAAAAAACATAGAATGTAGACAAGTATGTAGACTACTAGTAAAACAAGTAACGTTATGCAGTAAAAGTAACATATCATACAATAAACACAACAAAATGTTATTAAACATATAATTTTGTGGGGTCTTATTTTAAACTCTCTCGGAAACAAACGTAACGATAAGAGCCGCTCGCAATTTGGACCTTAGTTTGGAAGCAGTTGACTTTTAATTTTCAGTGTCCGGAAACAGTTGATGTTTTAATTTTCAGAAGACGTTAGCTATTTTGAGACATATAGTCCAACTACAAGAAACATGCAAAGGAGGTACTTTTGATGCTCTTCCGACCACCTAACGGGGTTTCGGCGAAAGGGACCATAAAGACCAGAAACGAAGAAACGAAAAATTATTACCAAGTTTTTCGCCGGTGCACAAGCACCACAGCTAGCAAAAAACCCACAACCTCAAGCATATAGTCTCTCTAAACACTTAACTGATTTGAGTGATATCAACTATAGTTCGAAAACACTCATTAGAACAAAAGGGAGTAAAAGCACAAGACGTCGTCACTGCTATGCACAGATGAAGCACGAGGGTAGGGATGAGGAGCAAGCGGTGGTTAAGACATCTACAAAAGTGTAACATAGCATAATTACTAATATAGAGTAGTTCAAGAAAAATAGTCTCATGGAGCCTAGACTTAACGTAGAGTGCCGTAGCATATTTCTTTTCATATTTTCTTATTCTTTCAGTTTGTTTGGTGAATCGAAGAGGTCGTAGGTTCAAGACCTAAAAATGATCTAGCGGAACCTTGATGTGACGATGAATGTTTACACAAATTGTTAGCATTTTTTGATCACACATTGATTGAGTTGGTTAATGAGGGGACTCAATCAAATTAGTTGATGCATGAAACTAATTAACATGATGGAGGTGATGGATGTTGGAGCAAGGGTTTGCTTGCAGCAGCAGGTCCGTCTTCAACTGGAGGAAGAAGAGAAGCACAAGGATAAGAAAATGTGAGACAAATGACAACATTGTTCTAGAGTGGCATATTCTAGAAAAACCGAAAACACCAAAAACTTTCTTTTCCGAGGCAGAAAAACCAAAAATTTGATCGGCATAATCTATTTTAGAAAAATATTTCTACTGCAAGAGCATAATCTATTTTAGAAAATATTTCTACTGCAAGATTTTAAATGACATATATAAAATTTTGCCGAGTAACATCATATCTTTGACCTAAAAAGGAGAATAGAGTCTTAACTCTCAGCCTGTTGGATAAGTTTTCTTTCGGTCATCCTGCATCGTAAGATTCAACGGAAATACAATTGCTTCGTCGATGTGTAAATTGAATTTGAATTTCAAATTTTATTCATCTTGTGTCTAGGTTGGAAAAATCTTTGTCATACCCGGGTCCATTTGGACCTAATGTTCTCTCTCCTCAGAAGCCCCCTCTATACGGTTATGAAGAAATTGAAAGCATTGAAGAAAACAAATTTGAGTAAATTGAAAGCATTGAAGAAAACAAATTTGAGTAGTGGTAGTTTCTTTTGTACATCACGTCATGGTTATATTTTTGCACTAAATTTTACAAGTATACATGCTATACCATGATGACCATTTATAAATTTTTTTATTTTTTCACAACATTTTGAAGGGGGTTTCTAAGGAGAGAGAATGTTGGGTCCAAATGGATCCGGATCTTTAAAATCTGCTTTTGTCTACGCTGTGAATGGTTTCTGAATTTTCCATGTCATTTGTATCATCTTCCGGGGTCTGGTAACACGCAAGCAGCTAAGCAAGCTTTGGTAACGCTGGATCTTTTCCCTATTGGTTAAATACCTTTTGCTCCGGATCATGATAACTGACAGACTGAGAAAAGGAAAAGTAAAAAATCGATAAATCCGGGAAGAAACGCACGAGGGACAGTAACAAGGATAGAAAATATAGAATTGGGATCTTGTAGATTACCAATTAATCACCTACCCCGATTATTTCTGATTCACCACCCGACATATGATAATTCCTACCCCGTTTTAGGCACCGCGAAATCCATCACCATCAACTCGAGCATCCTTGCTCGCCGCCTCACATAAAAGCCACCGTACACGAGACCTTCCGGTTGTCTGTCCCGGGCAAGCCCAGCACACCCACCCAACTTATTGCTGGCACAAGCTCCCTCTGCTTCCACGCCTCTTCTTGCCTCCTTCTCTCCCCATGTGAGTGAAGCGAGCTGTTGATGCGAGTGAGTGTCTGACAGCCATGGCTCTCACCGATGACCACGACGAGTACGCCAAGCTCGTCAGGAGGATGAACCCGCCGAGGTAAACGATTGATTGGCTGCCGTTTGTTTTCCTATTTTCTCATTCTGTTTTGTTTTCCTTCCTCAGTTTTGCAGTTGATCAAAATAAATTTTCGGTTTCCTCCCTTAATCCTCTGATTCTGTTTTCTTGGATTCGAGTCTCCCTTAATCCTCTCAAATGATCTTTATTTCTCCCATATAGTGGGATTTGGGAATCCTCGTCGTTTTGTTCTTGATGAGTTCCCTGGATTGGAACGTGCCCCTCTGCTCCTTGTTTTACCCTTGCTCTGCTCCATCTCATGATTTGAGGGTCGATTACTGAAGTGTGCCGCTGGAATCGATTTGTTGCAGGGTTGTGATCGACAACGACGCCTCCGACGACGCGACCGTCATCCGTGTGGACAGCGTCAACAGCCACGGCACGCTCCTCGCCGTCGTCCAGGTTATCGCCGACCTCAACCTCGTCATCCGCAAGGCCTACTTCTCCTCCGACGGCAGCTGGTTCATGGACGGTGAGGACCAAATCATCATGATGAATTTTGGAACCTCCGGCCTCCTGCACAATTTCTATATATCCTGACAAATTTCGATTCTTTTTTTGGTTATCTGCAGTGTTCAATGTCACCGACCATGATGGGAACAAGGTTCTTGACGCGCCAACCATCTCGTACATCCAAACGGTAATTCGCTAAATTTGTGTCATGAATCCGTTAATTGTGTAGTTGCTTGGTAGAGTGCTGTTGCTTGTTGGCTCTTGAATTGTGTCAAGAAAGAGATTTTGAGGATTGGATTTATGGTTGCAGACGCTGGAGGCGGACGACTGCTACTACCCGGAGGCGCGCAACACGGTGGGCATCGTGCCGTCGGAGGAGTACACGTCGATCGAGCTCACCGGCACCGACCGCCCGGGGCTGCTGTCCGAGGTGTGCGCGGTGCTCGCCGGCATGCAGTGCGCGGTCCGGAGCGCCGAGCTGTGGACGCACAACACACGTGTCGCGGCCGTCGTGCAGGTCACGGACGCAGCGGCCGCAGGCGGGGCCATCGAGGACGAGGCCCGCATCGCCGACATCAGCCGGCGCCTCAGCAACCTGCTGCGCGGGCAGAGCGGCGTGCGCGCCGCGGCCGCGCCGGCTAGCCTGACGCACAAGGAGCGCCGCCTGCACCAGATGATGTTCGACGACCGGGACTACGGCGCCGGCCGGCCGGACCAGCGGACGGAGGTCTCCGTGACGCACTGCGCCGAGCGCGGGTACACCGCCGTCGTGGTCCGGTGCCGGGACCGGCCCAAGCTGCTGTTCGACACCGTGTGCACCATCACCGACATGCAGTACGTCGTCCATCACGGCACCGTGAGCACCGAGCCGGGCGACGGCGCCTACCAGGAGTACTACATCCGGCACGTCGACGGCCACCCGGTCCGGTCCGAGGCCGAGCGCCGGCGCGTCGTGCAGTGCCTCGAGGCCGCCGTCGAGCGCCGCACCGCCGATGGGCTGGAGCTGGAGATCCGCACCGACGACCGCGCCGGCCTGCTCTCCGACATCACCCGGATCTTCCGGGAGAACGGGCTGACGATCCGGCGCGCCGAGATCTCGTCGGAGGGCGGCGAGGCCGTGGACACCTTCTACCTGTCGGACCCGCAGGGCCACCCCGTGGAGGCCAAGACGATCGAGGCCATCCGCGCGCAGATCGGCGAGGCCACGCTGCGGGTCAAGAACAACCCGTTCGTCGAGGACGGCGGGAGGGCGGGGTCCCCCTCCGACGTCGTTGCCGGCTCGACGGCGTTCCTCTTCGGGAACCTCTTCAAGTTCTATCGTCCCTTCCAGAACTTCAGCCTCATCAAGCTCTACTAGCAGTATTGAAATCATAGGATGGAATGGATACATACAATCTGTCAGTTGATCTTTCACAGGTTTTTGGTGAATTGGTCTATCAGGATTTCAGTGTAAATATGGGTCTAGTCCTGTCAAATCTGGGTATATAGATAGGTCATTACAGGCTAGCACAAGCTCAGGAAAGAAATGGTAGTTCACGTCAGAAAGGATAGCAACTAGTTTAGTTCTGTATACTGGAAATGGTGTATACGGCATACTACATCTCTGTAAATACTCATCTTGTACATATATTCTTCTGGGTAAAAGAATGAATGGAGAAAACTTGTAAATATCCATTATCTTATATGCGTTGTCTGTTTAGAATTTGCAGGAAGCTGTTTTGATTCACTTTGCAGATGCAGATGGCTGAACTGATCTGAACGCGCGAGCTGTACATCCATTTCAACACCGGGCTGAGTAAAACAGGCCCGCCTACCAAAGGCTCTACTTTGTAGCTTACTTCTGTAGCTTTTACTGGATTTTAATTATGATCGTATCTAAATGGAACGAAGATAATATACCTTGATGCAGATAAGCATATTCCTCCTAACTTCACAATAATCAGGCAGTTAATCGACGGATGATTAACACATTTTGTTGGTACATTACTATTTTCTTTATTTCATTGGCAATTGGCTAAATTTTACGAATTGCTCAGGGAGGGGAGATCCGACGGGGCAGTCCCGAATACTTTTAAACTATGACTCTAATTTGAAGGTATTGCCTAATTACATAATACTTCTATCATCACACTTCACAATAATATGCTTTAGAATTAAGCAATTTCACTTTGCAGTGCCGCTAGTAGCTAAAGGGAATTAACCTTTGTGAATATTACGTCTGCAACCACACACAACAACTCATGATGTCTTTAAAGATTCAAGATCCTAAATTTTGTCAAGCATACAACTAGTTGCTCATACTTCTCATGCATCTTAGATATATGCAAGAAATTAGTATTACTTGCTATAGGCTGGGGTCAAAATCAAAACAAAGGAATTGAGCAAAGTCGACCTCGTAGAGATTCGAGGGCAATTCATCTACTTCTTGACCTCAGTGATGAACGAAAAGAGCGAGTACTATAAAGGCGTGTGGCTAGGTCATGTGTACTGGTTGTAATACTTTAGTTCATGAGTTACTTTATTCACTTCATGTACTTGTGTTTATATAATCTGAGTTGACTAATTGTGTGAATGGATATGGAGTACAAGTGATTTGTATATAATTTTAGTTGATTAATTGTTTGAATGGATGGGCTTGGAGAATAGTGTGATTCCTGCTTCTCGTGCTTCAATTCTGCTTAATTTGCTATTTAAATGGGGCATGACTAGCAAATCCTAAGGGTAACAAAAATAGAATGAATAAAATATTATTTATTAATATCCCAGATGGTTCAGACAAAAGAAACAATCTGAGATGTTAACAATAACATAACTATCCAAGATCTGTTCCAGACGGTTCAAACTCTAAGAACAGTCTGGGACATACATGTCATCACAGATGGTTCAAACTCTAAGAACAGTTTGGGACATACATGTCATCCCAGACGGTTCAGAAACTATCTAAGATAAGGCCTGATTATCCCAAACATATGTTCCGGACAGTGACAACAAGTATCTTGGATGATGATTTTGAGCCACCTAGAGTAACTTGTTCTGTAGTAGTGAGATAACTATTGGTGTAAAATAGCCATGCAGAACAAATACAGAGCTACTAATTAAACAAAAATGGCTATGAAAAAAGAACGAAGTTATTGGTCTGAAAAAAGGGTCAAGCAGAATAGATAAAAATTTATAGTGGAAATATAAAGAGTATGAGCTTGTGGAATCCAAATCATCCGAACCATTCATCTAAATCTCACCCAACGACATAGAAATTAAGTTGGATTCCTACAAATTAAGCATTAGTTACTACTTAATACAGTAATTATATCCTACGAATGACACTTTATAACCCCTATTTGAAATCATAATCCCACCTTCTCGGTGCTCCACCATGATTGTTTGATATAGACTGTTCTTTATATGCATATTCCACTTGATGTTTCTACAATAGCTAAAATAAGATAAAATTCACGTTTTAATGTTGTAAATATTAATAGTTACTGGTTCTTTAAGGCTCCATGTGTATAGCTCTTCACCATGTAAATGAGAGCAGCATATTTTTATATAAAGCTCAATATGATTTCTATAGAACTTTGCTAGAAACATGATTACTAAACACATCTATACATTTGGGTCGTACATTGTAGATCATTTTTTAAAAATTTGAACGTGATTATATATCCCGTGAGGTATATGCTATGACAAACGTGCATTACATGTACATGATTACTAGTCTATTGGAAATATCTCTAACCATAGGGAACAAAAAATAAGTGACATAAAAGTAAAATATGAATATATCTAACATATGTTTTGCTGCGACGATAATGCCGCGAGAAACACGATGATTAAAAAATAGGACAATTGTTTAGAAAGACATGCCAATTAAAAAAAATTAGAATTCAAAAATAAAATAAATTAAATAGCTGGTGGGCCAGTCTTCGTTAGCATGAGAACGACAGTATAAGGTTTGCAGTCCCAAATTGACTAGCCAACGTTTTAGCAAGTCTACAATTGGTAATTCTAAAATTTTGATAAGTTGGATGATGATTGGTTTGTTGCCAATAAGGTACTAAAATTGTGGCGTTATCAATTTCTTGTAGACATTGCCCATTTTGAAGGCAAACCAATTGATGGCTAAATTTTTTTGGCTTGGCAAGAGTTGGCTTTGAACCAAGCACACCTCGCGATAGCAAACCCGTTCAGACCGGGCGCCTGGTGGAGGGGGAGGTCCGATTAAACGGGTCACAATACATTGAAAGCCCAAATTGCATGGAACTGAGATTGTGACGGGCTAGTGCGCTAGTGCCTTCTGCATGGAAAGCCCGCTTCCGTGGCATGCAGCCCACGAAATCCCAAAATCCACAGCCTATTCTGTGACCTCTCGTCTGAATTTGCTCTGAAATTTCAGGACAAGCCAGTAAAACCAAGTAGGAAAACATTTTATCATCATTTGGTGGAGTCTTTGAAAGGATCGTAACCGCAGAGCTTATCAAAGTAAAAACAACTAGGAAAACATTCTTTTTTTCTTTTTCTTTTTGAAATCTGGAAAACATTTTTGTTAACTTTGTTGTGTTGTGGTCTTTGCGCTTTAATTGAGCAAAGCTCCTGCCTTATTTTTAAAAGTAGTAATCAGGAAAACACAAGTTGCCTTATGGTAATCCACGCATATACTTGCGTGAGTTTCTTAGAAAGTGAAATAAGAGCACACTACAAGAACAAGGCCATGCATGCCTGCATTACAACACCATTACTTCGTGCTGATCAACTAATTAAACTACCTGGCTTGCTTCTCCTAGGCGATCAAGGAACAACAACATTACACATTTATTCCGGCAGTCCTGCTAGCTTAACATGAATGCATCCTGGCTAGCTTAACATGCAGCGCGCCCGTACGTGGTGACGACACGTACTACATGCATGACAGAGACAACAAACGTACGCTCCTCACTTCTTGCTAGCGCCCGTTGCTGGGCGTCCCGTCGCCCTCCGCCTCTGGTCCGGGGCCGGGGGCGGGTCGACCACCACCAACGACTCCGGCTCATCGTCGCCGATCCCCTCCTCGGCCCCAGCACCACGGGCGCCATCGTTGGCGGGTCGATCGTACTTGACGACGACGGGAAGGGAGACGCCGTCGGAAGCCGGGACCTCGAAGACGAAGGACGTCGTGCCGTCGGGGTAGAGGTGGCTCAGGAAGAAGAGGTAGTCAGGGTCAGTGGCGGCCTTGTCGTCGGCGTCCATGTCGTCGGCGACGGAGCGGCGAGCGGCCATACTATACGCGCCGCCGGGGAGGATCGAGGGTGAGCACCGATGTACAGTGAGGCCGGCAAGATAGCTAGCTCTTCATGATATATAGTGAGGAGGCCTGGCCACTGGCCAGCCATTTTTGTCATGAGAGATAAATTTTTACGGTGCTGGTGCAATTACCACGGTTTACTTTTCCTTCGTGTCTTGACTCTCTGACTCGTGAGCATGGGCATTCTGATGAATATCCCGAACTGCAAACTGTTCAAATGACTCGCGCCAGTCGGTGCTCTGCATGTTTCCTATAAGAAAAAGAAAGCCTCTGCGATGACGCTTTAGGAGTTTAGGACTAAGGTGTGGTTGGCTGGTTGCGCGCAGCCGGCTGGCTTCATGCCCGTGCCTGTTCAATAGCTAGCAGCTAGCTCTGGCTATTCATTGGATTATTATATGACTACATTCACTTCAAAAGAAGTTATATGACCATATGGCAACTTATCTCGTGCACCCACCAACTTATCCTGCCTGTATCGCAGGCGCCCCTAGCTCTAGTGTCCCTCCATTGGCACCGGTGGTTCCCATACGTGCTCGTGGTGTCGCGGGCGAGGGCAGAGGTGCCAACGGACTGGATATATAGTCCCCGTCCGTCGGCCTATTTGTCCGACCAAAGTTATTCGGAGCCCCTCTGACGGATAATTGCTAGATTTGGAGTCGGAGCTGGATATTTTTGTTGGACACATAGATCAGATTCAGAATTCATGTAACCATATGATTCCAAGCTATCCGAATTTTTTTGTGGAACCATCCGGAGAGCTTACCTCAGTATCCAGTATTAGGCCCCACAAGCTTTATTCTTACTCAGTTATCGTCTCCATCTTATCCTCAACAACCCTCTTTCTCTCTCCCGTTTGTTCGCTACTCAGATCGATCTAAGGCTAAGCCTCAAAAGAATCGTCCAGAGCACGCACTAGCTTGAGCAGCGGCGGATGCCATCGGCTTGGTCGCCAGTTCGCCACAGGGGAGCGGCCGCCGCCATCTCCTCGCACTCCTTCCGAATTGAAGGCACGAGGGATCTCGGCATGTGACGGGCGAGCGGTACGCGGAACAACAGCGGCTGTGCGTGACGGCGAGCAGCGGTCATGGAGGCGACGTGATTTGGTGGCAGTGCGTGATGCCGTCGATCTTGCAGGTTTGGCTTGTGTTGATGACCGTGGCACAGCGCCTCGACGCCTCGGTCCTACGCGATGGAGCGAAAAAATGAGATCGCTTGCATGTTCCAAATCCTGTGAAATTCCTGTAAAAGCGTAGGAAGTGAGTTTCTATCCTAGTATCCTGTGATTTTCCTATAGTCATTCCTACGTTCCAAACGCGTGTACGGTAGCTATTTCTATGGATTCCTGTTTCTTGTGATTTTCCTATGAAAATCCTAACGGGGCCTTAACAGTCCTAGCCAAGATTGCCTTGCGAGACCACGAGCCACGGGCAGCGAAACGCCCACAGCCCACAAGCCTGACAAGCCCAACCCCAATGTGTCCCTTGTGTCGCGTGCAGCTGCTGCCCTGACCCAACGCCGTCGCTGAGATCAACTCTTGCGAGAGGTCAGCTGCCATTTCTGTTCATCTCTAAGCTTACGTACATGATAGGTTGGTATAGGAGCTCAATCTCATTTATAAGTGACAGTAACTGTTTTGAGTGGTATAACCATGAAAAGATAGAGTGCATGCTAAAATTATGCAAGGAGCCGAGCGTAACTAGTTTGATTCAGCTGTCATTACAATGCATTATGCGTAGAGTTGTGAAATGGTAATCGATGTAGGAGATGAACCATGGCTGTATGTTAAATTTGCTTTTTAAACTGCTAATGTAGTTAGGTTTTAGACATCATGTATATTTATGGTAGACTATATCCGGTTGTTGTTGCAGACAATGTGTGATATGATATGATTTATTGTGATTTGATCTTATATTTAGAAGCTTATTATACCCTACATATGCTCGTTGTTGAGACCCAATACAATCACTTATCCTTTACATCGTATCCATCAACTTACGTGCTATCAAATCGATCTCCTTGATCTCTCCGTGGGGGCCATGCAATCCGTAGTTTATGATTCGTGTCACTAATTATAGATTGGTTTGCATTGTCCCACCGTCCCTTCGTCATCGCATGCCTCTACTCCTACACGATTTCAACCTCTCACCAACTTATCGTGTAGTGGTGGCCGGGTGCACCGCCTCACGGACACCTTCAAACCCGGCACTCGGATGCACTCGTCTGCAACGTCGCCTCAACGACAGATCTTCGTTGTCCCTCAGTATGCGAGTGACTCCACTGAGCACTGGGCTAACGCAAGGTCAACCCCTCGGACCGTAGCATCGCCATCTATGGTCATCACCACGCAGTTGCCGCGGCGACTCCCCAGGTGCAGCACCGTCGATGGATGCATGGCTATTGTCATGCTGTTTGGATTCTTCTCCGCCTACATCGAGTACCATGACCACATCTTTTTTTCTTGGCTATCAGTGTCCCCACCTCCCTCAGGTTGTTGGTTCGTCTACCCGTACAATCTCTCTGTCGTGCTTTACGTCTCTTCCCCCACAGCTCACAGCTAAGTATCACGATATGTTTCTCATTTGCATGCATGCATGCGCTGTTTTTACTACTTTTCATCTACTCCAACAACCACCATCTGCATAGGCACTTTCTTCTCTGATGCACTATGTGCTACAACCACTATTGAAGCCTCCTCTACTACTACTTTTACACCCTTCTAGATACCGGTACACGCCTTGTGTTGGTCCCTTTGCTTGGTGTACCTAGTTCTGGCACAACCTGTGTGTCCTCTCGTCCACAACACATCCTCAGTTTTGGCACAACTAGCTGTTTATGACGGCTAAAACTACATCGATCTCTTCCTGGACTACTGCCTCGATCGTGTCACTGTCACCTCCATGGTGCACCGTTGCACCCATGGTTTCTTGTATGGCTACCTCGCTTACCGCAACCCCATCATCGGCTACATAAACCATGGCTACCCGTGTCTCGGCTACCTTGAAATCGGCAACAGGGGCTATCATTGCTCAAGCAACTCATATGCTTCCACTCTTGTCAGAGCATTCGCAACGCTACTGACATCCAAAATGCTCTTGCTACGACTGCAGAGGATGTTCATTCGTCCGCTACGATTGCAGAGGATGTTTGAGTATATTCGGTTGTTATAGGCTAGTAGGCTACATGGGATATGGTTGTCATGATTCGATTTTATGTCTAGGAATTTTGTGTACTCCAAATCTTGAACTCTATAGACTCTGGTATAATCGCTTATACTTCAAGTCATATTCATCCTCTTCCAATTTATTGATCTTTTGCGTGAACGAGATGAATTTTATATTAAAACGGAGGCAACAAAGTCTTGCTCCAGAGAGCAGTTTGGCTACTTTCATGTTTTACATCCAGCACCAGCTCTGTATCTAATAGCCACTGAAGAGTGATAACTGAAGGGATACGGGTAGGCTACACTAGCGCAAAATAAAAAATTTCTACCGCGTAAACCAGGAATTGCTATAGTAATAGATCATGAGGTTACCTCTAGACGAGTAGACCCATAGCGGAAATAGAGTCGGTGCAGCGTCGGTGCAGCTGTAGTCATACTATCTTCTCCTACTCGTGGTTCCCTCGAACAGTTCATCTCCTCCTCACGGTTCCCTCGGACAGTTTGTCCAAGCTTCGCAACTGCAACGCCTCCAAGGTATCCACACATTCAAGGAGGAACGTCACTCGTCCGGATTGCCAGATCCGAGCGGGTGACTTTGGGCGTGGGAGGCATGACGACCAGTTTTCGAAAATTCTGAATTGGCTCAACTCTAACACGTCTGTCCCCTCTCCTTATATAGACGTCCCTATAATGGGCTTCTACGTTAGAGGCCCATTAGGACTCAATGCCCAGTCTAACTCGGATCCTAATCCGAATTAGGCTTCAGCCCCTTAAGTGTGCGACCCTATAGGTTCACACACGTTTAGACATGACCTGAGTACTCCTACTCAGTCACTAATTGGTAGCGGCCCCTAGCAGGATGTGGCAACTCTGAAACACATATAAGATTGTATCGGACGAACCTTCACAATGTTATATATGCAACTCCCTTTGCCTCACGATATTTGTCAAGTTCAAGCTTGAGCTCGATTGCTCTTTCTCGATCACGTGTCTCAGAATCCTTTACTAGGTTAACTCTTTAACCCTAAATAGCATGGCCATGCATTTCTAGATCCGATCACTTGAGGGACCATTAGATATCTCTCTCATTACATCGAATGGTAAATGCCATCTCGATTGACCATGCCTCGCAGCATGCTTCATGACAAATAAGAAAGTAACCTTTATAACTACCCAGTTACGGAGTAGCATTTGGCAATCCCTAAGTAAGTCATTACACATCTCAAGCACATACAAGTCGTACTAGAGCGATCCCTCTACTATTTAGTGCACTATGGACACTGTGTATAGGTCCTAGCCATTTTGCATCAACATAAGTGCATATTACCCCTTTGAACTTAGAACCGAGTTTAATAGTTAGAACACACCCCTCAACTCTCAAGACCATTTAATTTACCTCGATCCCCTTGACCAAACTAGGGTGGTTTTTCCCCGGCATGTCATTAATAACTGACAAGTGAACCGAATCAATGTAATACCTTTCTCGGGAAGTATTTAGCCCAAGTTTTCGAACCACGGGAGCAAAGGACGACTCTCATATTTCTTGTAACTACACTTGTCATGGAATGTAGTTACGCTTGCACGCTAGTTTATTCTAATATTACTAAAACAAGGTAATTGATTGAAGCGATAAACTAAACTACTAACACAAGAAAACAAATATTAAATGCTAAAAGTAAAGATAGATAGAGATGTAATTGCAAGATTAAGAATGAAAAATGGTATCTAGGCTTTCGTTTTCACTAGTACTAGCTGGACATGCGAACAACACTATATTAATTATGTAGGCGGTTTCCCTTGAATTGCTGTGCTCCTCCTACACTAGCATTGCAAAACTCTATTATCCACTCTCTGATATTGCTAATCCCGTAACTCGTACAAAATATTAAGGCCATAAAGACCGAAACAATGTTTTAAGCTCTATGGATAACCGTTACTCCTTAGATGCAATATACTCCTCTCAAGATATCAAGGTACTGTCACTTTCAAGGTCTAGTCGATTCACATGTACACCTATCTATCATGTGCAGTCTTGTAGGTAGATGTCTGTAACCCAAGTGATAGATTGGACATATCCAATCCCCGAGAATAATAACACTCATTGGACATATTGGATCACCTCAACCTAAAACCGAATCAATCACTCAAATATAGATGCATTGAGACAATAAATCATAAGGGAAGAATTCACTATCTCTAATACCATGTTTAATCTTACAAAGGAGACAATGGACATGCAGATGAAGATATGGAGATGAAGACGTGGTCATCGCAGACGAAGGAGACAGCGGAGGAGGAGGCCGACACGGCATGGCCTAGCGTCGGCAGACAGTGGCGTGGCTTCTCCTTCTTCTTCCTCTAGCTTGGATCACGTGCTTGAGGTGTTCTTGGTGATAGTAGATGGGTTTGGGGCATCCTCCCTCTTTCATGGAAGTTGTTGCGTTTACATGACGGTCCCACTGGACTACGGTACGAACGTCATGCCCGTACCACTAGTCGGTAAACCTTCTGGATGCTCCGTTTGGACACTCGTTTCTTCGTGCATGCTCCCCTCGACGTATAATTTGCAAATATATATGATTTTGCCTATTTTACAGTGATCCTACATACATTAAGTCCAAAAAGAGAGAATTGCATAATCTAGCAATTAACTAGTCATTAGTAGCAATTAGCAGGAATTGATACAGATCAAACATGGAGAAAATGATGAGTACAAAATGGACTCATCAGTCATCCACGTGGAGAAAATAACGAGTACAAAATGTTACATTTTTTCCAAATTTCTTTTTTAATTTTCTGGTCATTTCCCCGATTTATATGATTTTTTAGATATTATTTGACTTTCTCATTTTTAGTTTTCTTTGAAACAATTTCGCTAAAATTTTTTTGAAATTGTTTTCTGAAATTTTCCCCAACTTTTTCTAATTTTCTTCAATTTGATTTTTTTAATTTTGTCCACATGGATATTATGTTAACAACTTTTTTTGACACCTAGGCGCCACATCAGCCAATATAACTGCTGGTTGGGTACATGAGATAAAGTAAATGGCTTTAAGAGTTAAGGTTTGTGTTCTAACCGATTTAGGGGATTAAACTTTAAGTTCGTTTCTAAATTTAGGGAGTAATATATGTTTATCTTTTTTGCGCCTCACCGGTGAGTGCATTATACGGGTAGAGATGTCACATGACGTGGATGCCATCTGGTAGGTGACATGGGAGGTAAAGCAGGACCGTGCGGTCCTCTCGCCATCGCCCGCTGGCAGGTCTTGGAAGTGTTCGTGTGCTGGGTATCAGAAGATTGAGGAGCGTTGAAACCATACGTGCATAGCTTCTGCAGTCCTGCATAAAACCCTCACTCAATTTATTGCATAGCTTTTGCAGTCCTGCATAAAACCCTTAATTTTGTGTGCTGCAATTTGCCCCACAGAGAGCTAAATGCAGATGAGGATGGGAAGGCATCCCGCTAGAAATAGCCTCGATGCAAGCATGACATGCATGCATATGGTTTCAAGTTAACTTTGGGTGCATCAAGGTGTTGCTTTAGTGTGTGTCGAAGTAAATTTGCAGAAACTGTAATGCACAATCTACGCATACGCTGATCATCTTAAAGATATTGGGAGAGTTGTTTTGTAGCATGAGTTGTTACTAGGTGTAAGGCTGATGGAGATGGTAATGGTATCTTTGATTCACAGAATTTCAAACAATGTAAAAATAGAAAAACTACATGATGATATTGTCATGCTATATTAAATTATATATAATTGGAAACCACAATAATTTGCACAAAAGGTTATTGGACTATACCGGATGATTTTTTATCAAGTTGTGTGAGTCAATAAATTTTTCCCTATGAAGTGCAAAGAGATATTTAGAAATAGTCCCTAAAAATTATCAAATAGTTCATATAGTAAATTTTCTAAAAATTACAATTCTCCTAACTTCTTTAAAATTAAGAGAGGCCCTAGATGTGATGGGAATCTAAGCTCCTTGTCTTGGCAGGAATGTTTGTTCATGCCCGTATGTTTTTAAACAACGGTGGGGAGCGGTTTTTCCTTGTTGGGGAAATAATATGTATAATGTATCCAAGCCGTACGTTTATCCCAACATGGTTTCTTGTATGTCGATAAACTAAATCTAAAAAAATTTAGGCCCCTTCGAAATGCAGGATAGGAAAAATACGGGAACATGAAAATGGAAAATAGAGAAATGTAAAACACAATTTTTTTTCCAATATACTGTTTGAAGCATAGGAAACGAGCAATTAGAGGAACCCTAATAAACATAGTTTTAAAGCATACTCAGAGCACCTGTCAAAATTCAGTCGCACGTGTCATTGAAGCAATGCCCAAACACACCTCAATGCCATGTTCAGTAGATGCATAGAGTAATGGACTAACAAACAACTCATAAAAGCAGCTACAGGTGGGCCAAAGAGAGACCATCATCCTTATGCTTTGCAAGCCTCTCTTCCTCACAACAATACCATCGTTCTCTTCCACAACATTGACACTGGGGAAGCTTGGGGCTTCACCGAGTGGCGGAGTGATGCCCTCTTCTTCCTGCTAGCCTGCCTTGCCCCACGCACATTGAAGGACCCTCTCTTGCAAGCACACCATGCCAAGTTTAAGAAGGGTTGCTAATTTATGTTTGATCGCAGGTACGGTCAATTCCGATAGCCCTAGCTTTCTCTTTTTGGTTGTCGAAACTATGAGTTCCCTTTTATTTTTGTGCACCCTGACTCTCTCCAGTCATCCAAATGCCCCTGTTTCCAATCACACCTCCCTTCTCTGTTATCATATCCCCCTCCTTCCACCTCCGACTCCGGTGATGGCGCGGCCGCCGTCACTGATGAGCGGCGGGACTAGAGGCAAGGAAGAAGATAAAAAATAAGAAACAAACAACTTCCAACTATTTTTGATAAGCTTTCAAAAAAAAACATCAAGCCTTTCAACACAGAAAATAAGTTTTCAATTATTTTTGTTGAGCTTTCAACCAAGACTTCTGAGAGGAGGAAGGGGTGAATGTTGATTTCAAACTTTTCTTCTAAAAAAATAGAACACAAAGTTATTGATGAGCGAGTGTATCTAAGTCAGAGAATGCAGTGGAAAGCACTTGACAAAGTTAGTGAAAGTAGTCAAGCAAATACTGGACAAATCGAAACTTCCAGAGTCAATATATCAGATGTTCTGATATTATTGGACGTTCCGAAGTGACCCCAATTTTGAAATCTCTGGAAAAATCAGAATATCCGATGTTTGGATCGGAACTTCCAAAGTAGAAAATCAGATTTTCTGAAACTAGTGAAAACAGCTGACTGTTGCTCAAAGAGACGTGCACAGATTTGATCTACTTAGTGGAATTGAGTGAAATTTGGCACAATGGTAGACAAGGAGACTACGGAGCTATTCCAATTGGAATCATGTCAAAACCTTGTATTGTGCTAAGAGCAATCCTTGATTTACTATCAGTTGTACCAAAACCGCTCAAGAAGCAATTTTGGAAGAAAAAGGTAGCTAGTGAGAAATCTTGATATGAGATCAATATGGGAGCATTGCTGTCGGCGGAATGGGGCCCAGGGTCCCCCAAACTGCCAGCGGAGGCCAACCAGATGCCGCGGAGCGAGCCACGTGGCGGTCGGGTCGGCGTAGATCCCGCCCCGGCAGCGAAGTGGGTCTGGCGGTCAAGCCCGAGCGCTCGGGGTCCTCCCCCGAGCGCCGCGCCCGCGTGCAACCATGTAAAAGGACCTTGGGCTCCCGAGAGCCTAAGGCTCAGGAATCGAGGGGGCACTCGGGGCCCGTCCCCAAGTGCCTGGCATCCCCAGGTGCGTGGGCCCCAGGGGAGCGCTCGGGGCATTCCCCCGAGCCCTCCTCCTGGAGCTCCGCCCGTAGGGGCCCCGAGCGATCCCCCAGCGAGCGCTCCCCGAGCGCTCGAGGTCACTCGGGGGCGGCCTGGGACAGCTGGCACCCCTCCCATTTGAAGGAGCTGCTCGGGGACGTAGAGCTCGGGGTCGTCGGGTCCCCCCGTGGGGCCCACCTCTGAGCACGTCATCGAGTGGTTAGCTTCTCCCGCAAGCCTCAGCCCTGGCAGAGGCACTTAATGCCTATCATTTCGACAAGGAATCTTAAGCCCTATGAGGGCATGATGACGGTCAGGCCGGGCCCCACCCGCTCAGGCGGTAGGTTCCGTTGCCTATCACCTTCCGCCTAATGATGGGTCCGTCTGACAGCTTTGTTGACCGACCGGGCGCGCCGTTCCGCACGCCCCTGTCGCTGTCGCCCTTTTTGCCTCCATGAGTCGCGTCACTGCGCGCCCCGGTGCGCGGGTTTGGTCGCTGACACACGGGGCCCAGGAGCGGGTGTTCCACCCACTTTGTCAGAAGGAACCCGGTAAGTCTCCATTTGCGGGACCCACCAGGCATAAAGGTGTCAGGAGCCCTGTTCGGAAGCACGGCGAGAAGACAACCGGCGCGGATATCGGCGCTGCGCATTAAATGAAAGGCGTGGGTCGCCCTGTTGCGCCCACGTCGCCGGTAGAGCCCTCTGGCCGCTGTGGAAACCCCCCGAGTATATAAGGGGAGGACCAAGGCCATGCAAAGGGTTGGCTGGTTGGCTGGTTGGATAACTGAATATTTCCCCAACTACACTCTCATTTGTTTTCTTCTTCGGCTGGTTCCTTAGCGAGAACGCTAGGGTTAGAGCTCTGGGAGAAGAACCCTTCGTGTAAGCAGGATAGTCTTTGTAATCCCGGATAGATCAATACACATACAAAAGCAGGAAGTAGGGTTTTACACCTCCGGGTGGCCTGAACCTGGGTAAATCCTCTGCGTCTTTTGCATCAAATCCATCCCCCTCTTGATCCGTCACCGGCTCACAAGAAGAACTCTACTGCGCCCCCGGCCGAATCCCAAAGGGGGTCCGACCGGACCACCGCTAGAGGCGTCTCTACGCCGACAATTGCACTTGTCATAACAACCTATTCCAAGCCCTAAACCACCGGATCAAAGCCTCTGAGAGAATCAAACTGGAAAATCACAAAAACTTGCCTTTCCTCTAATAAAAACTCAAAATCGAGATGGAGATAAGAGATTTTTTGGGTATGCTAGGATGGAATCAAATTGGAGATGATCTTTCCATCACTAAGTTACCATACCCAAGAGAGATCGATGGAGAAGGTAAGAAAAAAATCAAAACTATTTGAGAAGGGGAAAACTCAAGAACACAAGAGATACAGAGAAATATTTTTGTATTTTTGTATTGCATATTCATTGATTTTCTTGGAGTCTACAAGCCTCTCATCTAGGCCAAAGCTCTCTCTTGAGCAGTGGTTACAAAAGAGTTTTTCTCTCCCCCAAAGGGCTTCTCTCACAAAGCTTGTTCCACGAGTCTTAACCCCCAAGACTTGAGGAGATAAAACCCCTCGTCATCTATTTATAGTGGGAGGGACAAATGCTCCTCACCACTTGGGCCTTAATGCACTATGGGCCTAAACTAATAAGCACATATCTTCAAGCACCTAACTAGATTAGCCACTCTCCGATTTTTCTTCCGCCTCAAGCAATCCCTAAACCGCTTTCTCGGGCATCTCCGCCTTGGTTTCTTTAAAAACTTCGGTGAATTTTGTGCTTTTTTTCAAAACACCCCCTGGACTCAACTTGGTCATCACATCTTGGCTCCAACTGCTTCCTTGTCCACCAAGCAAGTGCTTTGAGCCACACGATGTCGTTGCCACCTTTGACCGCATCTCCACCCTCAACTTCATGCCAGTCCACGTGGTGACACCATCGCCGCACTAGTAACTTACTTGCACACCAAAGACCAAGCAAACCATCATGAGCATAAGTTTTTCATTTGACCCAAGTTAGCCGAAACAACCTATGAAATTCGAATTCATCAATCAACATGTGGTCAATAACATCCCACATCGGAACATCTGGTTCTTGGATTGGAAGTTCCGACTGTTCAAGCCATATCAAAAATTTAGATCACTCTACCACAACCTCCAGTTTTTCCAGAGCACTAAAAACATAGTCGACTTCAGATCTTCCAAAGCACATCGGATATTCCGACCAAAATACCGGAACATTGTACTCATGCAACCTAAAATTCAACTCCAACAACACACTCTATGCAAATATTTATCATCTGAAACCTAGGGAAGCAGTACATCCACAATCACAACTCCCCCTAGCTTCTACACAACCAAAATTGATGAAGCTTTCAACTATTTACATTGAGATTTCAACCAAGAATCATGAAGCTTTCAACTCCTTTCGAGCTTCCAACTAAAAATCATCAAGCTTTGAACTATTTCCCATGAGTTTTCAACCAAAAATCAAGAGGAAACAAAAAATAAAATCCTAATCACCACCTCTTACCCTCCTCCTGTAGTGAAGGTTCGCCATGATGAAGATCTCGACGGCGAGAGTAGCCAGCTGCGGCGTCGCATGGTAGTCCCGGGGCGAAGTCTACAACACCAGAGGAGATGACACCAGTGGAGAGAAAGTACATGGCAACAACGATGGCGACAAACCCTAGCACCTTCATGGCGTCATCGAGCTCGACACCCGGATCTAGAGCAACTACAAGTGGTTGCTGTTGAGCCACCAGTGGCGGTGCTAGGGAAAGCCGACGCCGTGTTGGGGTGATAGTGACACGCAGTGGGGTTGGAGACATAGAAGCAAGCGTCATGTGAAATAAGAGGAGGAAAAGAAGCTAACACTCATGGCGAGAGCACGGTGACGGCGACCTACTAGTGTATGGGAAAGTAGAAGGAGGGAAGAGAAGAAATGAGAGGAGATCTTGGCTCACCATAGAGAAGAAGGGCGAGAGATCGGGGATGATGCGGTGGAAGGATAAGATGAAAGGGGAAAGCGAGGAGGTGGGTCCCACACAGGTCATTGGGAAACCATGTCGTGTGCCACGGTTACTAGTAAATTAGTGTTTTTGGTGCTCGAGATGACATTAAATGGTGACAAAGCTCTATCTTTGTATTGCACATTCCTTTCTCTCGCTACTCGGCAGGTGCGATGAACCAATATGAAAAATTCCGAGAGGTTGGAATGGATTTTTGGATTCTATGAAATCGCTGGTTATGACCAGTGTTCCATATGAATTAGAGTGGCGTTTTCTTACATTCCAAAGAGGCATATGACAAGAGATTTGATAAAATGCTCCATTTTAGTTTTGTTTCATAAAATATCCCATCATGTGTTAATGATAGTTAGCATACCCCACTTGTCAGTGACATATGGTGAGATATTTTTAATCCTAACGCCAAACTAAGACAGGGTATTTAGTCAAAATTTTGCATGGGAAACCATTCCTTTGGAACAATAATAACAATAACAACAATAACTAAGCCTTTTGTCCCAAGAAATTTGGGGTAGGCTAGAGATGAAACCCAATAAAAATTACATGAGCCAAAAGGTAAAGGAAAAAAGGCTTAAAAGAAATATTATGGTTCGGGCACGTCAAATTTGGAAATAGGATATATGCGATAGGGTAGGGGTGGATACATTCCAATCTTTCAAGTCTCTTTTTACTGCCTTCTCCCATGTCAACTTTGGTCGCCCCTGGCCCTCCTAGTATTATTGATAGATCTTAGAATACTGCTATGCATCGGTGCTTCTGGAGGCCTCCGTTGGATATGTCCAAACCATCTTAGTCGATGTTGGACAAGTTTCTCTTCAATCGGTGCCATCCCTACCCTATTGCATATATCCTCATTCTGAATTCGATCCCTTCTTTTATGCCCACAGATCCACCGTAGCATACGCATCTCTGTGACACTTATCTGCTAGATGTGTTGTCTTTTAGTGGGCCAATATTCTGCTCCATACAACATCGCAGGACTAATTGCTGTCCTATAGAACTTACCTTTTAGCTTTTGTGGTACCTTTTTGTCATAAAGGATGCCAGATGCTTGTCGCCATTTCATCCATCCTGCTTTGATTCTGTGGCTAACATCCTCATCGATATCACCATTGCTCTGTACCATTGATCCCAAGTATCGAAAAATGTCTTTCTTAGACACTATTTGTCCTTCTAGACTAACCTCTCCCTCCTCACACCTAACACCACTAAAATCGTACCTCATATACTCGGTTTTGGTTCTACTAAGTCTAAACCCTTTTGATTCTAAAGTCTGTCTCCACAGCTCTAATTTCCTATTGACGCCTATCCTACTCTCGTCTACTAGCACCACATCATCAGCAAAGAGCATACACCAAGAAATATCTTCGTGTATATCCCTCGTGACCTCATCCATCACTAAGGCAAAAAGGTATGGGCTCAAGGCTGACCCTTGATGTAGTCCTATCTTAATTGGAAAGGCATTGATCTCACTGTCACATGTTTGAAACACTTGTCACAACATTATCGTGCATATCCATGATGAGGGTAACGTACTTTATTGGGACTTTATATTTTTCCAGTGCCCACCACATGACTGCACTTGGTATTTTGTCATACGCCTTCTCCAAGTCAATGAATACCATATGTAAATCCTTCTTCTGCTCCCTGTATCTCTCCATAAGTTGACGTAGCAAGAAAATCACCTCCATAGTCGATCTCCCAGGCATAAAACCAAATTGATTTTTTGTGACGTTCGTCAATGTTCTTAGTTAATGTTCAATCACTCTCTCCTATAGCTTCATAGTATGACTCATAAGTTTAATTCCTCGGTAGTTAGTACAACTTTGAATATCTGCTTTATTCTTGAAGATAGGTACTAATATACTTTTTCTCCACTCTTCGGGTATTTTGTTTGACCGAAAGATGTGGTTGAATAGCTTAGTTAGCCATACTACTGTCATGTTTCCAAGATATCTCCACACCTCAATAGGGATATCATTAGGGTCCAACGCCTTGCCTCCTTTCATTCTTTTTAGGGCCTCCTTAACCTCGAACTCCTAGATCCTTCGCACGAAGCACCTGTTGGTGTCATCAAAGGAGTCATCTAACTCAAGCATAATGCTCTCATTCTCACTGTTGAACAGTTCGTCAAAGTAATCTCTCCATCTGTTCTTGATCTCCTCGTCTTTCACTAGAAGTCGATTTGCCTCATCCTTGATGCATTTAATTTGGTTGAAGTCTCTTGTCTTCCTCTCGCAAATTTTAGCCATCTTGTAGACATCATTTCCACCTTGCTTTGTGTCTAATCGCTGGTAGAGCTCATGATAAGCCCGCCCCTTTCTTAAACTCATAGCTCGCCTTGCTTTCTTCTTGGCATCTTTGTACTTCTCCATGTTGTTTGTGCTTCTATCACGGTGCCAGCACTTGTAGCATTCGTTCTTCTCCTTGATAGCCTTTTAGACATCCTCATTCCACCACTAGGTGTCTTTAGGTTCGCTTTTCTTTCCTTTGGTCACTCCAAGCGCCTCCCTAGCCACCCTTTGAATGTAAGTTGCCATCTTCATCCACATGCTATTTGCGTCTTCCTCTTCGTTCCATGGTTCTCCTACAATCATCCTATCCTTAAAAATCTGTTACGCTTCCTCTTTGAGCTTCCACCACTTTGTTCTCGTAATTTTGGCACCTTTGTCTCGAGGAACACGTAAATGAAAGTGAAAATTAGCCACCACCAGCTTATGTTGTGGGACAACACACTCTCTAGGTATCACCTTGCAATCTACACAAGCCCGTCTATCCACTCTCGTGGTAAGGACAAAATCAATTTGGCCGGAGTGCTGAGCACTACTAAAGGTCACTAAATGGGATTTCCTTTTTCTAAAAAAGGTGTTAACTACCATCAAGTCGTAAGCTAGAGCAAAATCTAAGATGTCCTTCTTCTCTTGGTTCCTATCGCCATACCCAAAGCCGCGATGCACCCTCTCAAACCCCACATTTGATGTACCTACATGGCCATTGAGATCTCCTCCTATGAAGAGTTTCTCATTAGTAGGTACACTTCGAACCATGTCATCTAAGTCTTCCCAGAATTATCTCTTTATGCTCACATCAAGACCTCATTGTGGGGCATAAGCACTAATAACATACATGACCAAATCCTTAATGACTAGCTTGACTAGGATAATCCTATCCCCTGTCTCCGGATGTCCACTACTCCATTCTTGAGGTTCTTATCAATCAAAATGCCTACACAATTCCTATTCCCAACTAAACCTGAGTACCATAGCTTGAAACTAGTATTCTCCACCTCCCCCGCCTTCTAGCCCATCCATTTAGTCTCTTGGACACAAAGGATATTTACACGTCTCCTAATTGCAGCATCAACTAACTCTCGTAACTTTCCAGTTAAGGACCCTACATTCCAATTACCCACACGAATCCTATTTGCATCGACTAGCTTCCTTAGCCTTAGCATCCGTCGAGTAAAATGCGAAGACCCTTGCACACTTATCACTACATCTGGGCGCTGACATAGCGCGCCACTAAGGGAGTGACGACCCAGCCCTTGTTCATTTAACATCACACTCGGGTTCTGATATGGTGCGTCGCTAAAAGGGTTATGCCCCAACGAATTTCTATTGGTTTTCATATCCATAAGAATGGCTGGGTTTTTATGTTGGTATGAGGACCCTAGTTTTAGAATAGTTGAGAGAAGCGTGAGGTAAAAGTTAGGTCAACTCGCGTTGCTGAGTTGACCCAATTCTATCAAGCTACGTCGAGAGTTAGAGTGAGAGAGGGGGGAATTTGTTGTGCATTGCATCGTTCATGGCATTCGTCATTCATACGCATAGGAAATAAAAATGTTGAAGTGGAAACTTTATTGAATAATGAATACTACAAAATGTTATAATACAACATTGTTACAATGAATAAAAGAAGAAGAAAGAAAAGTACATGTTGAAACTCTACCTATACAAAATCTAAACCTAATCCTCAAATCTTCTAGTCTTCGAGTCTTGAGCCGTTGAGGAGTACCAAGAGTCAGAGGGGAAAGATCTTCGGAAATGTTGGCGGTCATCTGAGGTCGTCGAGTATAGGCACTCGAGACCGTTTGAATCACGCCGTTGCTATAGGAGGCAAGGGTTTTTGAAGTTGAGATTTTCGAAAATGATATTTTGAAATACGTGGTTTCACCGGCACAGTTCCGCCGACATCCACAGGGTTAGCTGAGGGGGCAAAATAGTGCCGATGACCTAAGTAATTTTTAGTTTTGAAAATAATTTAGAAAAAAATTTTGTTTTCAAAAATGTCCAAGGGCCACTTTGGCTAAGACCCTCATCGAACAAATCTAATATTTTTGTATAGGGATAAAAAGGGTGAGAGGTAATAAAAATAATTTTATTTTCCCTATTCTAATTACCTCCATGAGTTTTACTCTTGAAGAAGAAATTGGTTTATAAACCAAATTAATCAGATAAGGCAACCATCCATCCAAGTTTATCCAACAGCCACACACTTCTGACCAAAAATCAGTTCCTTACCAAATAAGGCAACATGTTTAGATAAGGCAAAAATCCACTGAAGGACTTTATCTAATATATTTAGTTCAAGGATGCTTAGTCAGTAAGTTGAAATTTGAGCAAAGCAGCCACGTGGTGGCAAGGCAACCTGGGGTGGCAAGCAAATTCCACCGGAGAAGCCTAGAAAGGCTCGGTTTATACAGAAATAAGGCAACCAGAAAAAGGGAAGTAGCACCCCTAGAAATCCATCCAAAACTAGTACTCCTGCGTCAGCAGTAGTCCAACCACCAGAGCAGAGCTGGCACATTAGAGCTCAAGCCCCAGGAGCTTAAGGCGGCAAGAACAAGGGATCAGCAGGAGCGCCAGCTGAGAAGTAAAGGGAAGGCCATCAGGAATCCTAGGAGCCAGCCAAAGAATTAGGAGGCCAAACCTTGCTACTTGAACAAGGTATTTAACGCTTTCAAGACCACCCTAGTCTCAATTTATACACACACAAGAGTGTAGCATGTTTTAATAGAACCCTCAGAATCCATTTCGCATCACAGGAAGTTGTAGGAGACTTTGGTAGTGTCTGCTCTTGTCATTGGCACCATAAGTGTCTCAAACAAAGACCTCAGCTAAAGATTCATCACAGGGTTTTAAAGGCAACTAATAGGCAGCATAGTAGTTTTCTGTTCCTATCAGATTCATTTCTGAACCTTACCCAGCTTTCTGTAGTATAGTTCTATTCTTTCAGCTAATAAACTGATTTAGATGTACGTTTAATAGAGAAAGCAGAGAACTAAGCCAAGGTAGCATCTGCCCTTATCAGTCATATTTCTCGTTGAGTATATCTCAATAAGGTAATCATCATAAAAATGGAATAGACCTAATGCACTAAGTCTGTTCTCATCACTTCTGCCATCAAATATTCAAATACCAAGTATCAACATATTTAGCTAAAGAATCAATATAGCATCTGTTCTTTATCAATATAGCATCTGTTCTTTACAGCTAACATCAAATAGGGATATACACTTATATGTAAACAACAACAAATACTACCAAATGAAGCCAGGTGCAGCATCAAGCTCTTAACAGCATATGGTAATAGCCTCATGCAAATAAGAGCAAATGCATTATCCAAAGGCAGAGTAGCCAAGATCTAGAGTAACATTTGTTCTTCAGATCAATAGCCAGTATATATATATATATATATATACACACATATACATATACATATACATATACATACATATATATACATGTTTTGGAGGAAAAATTAGCTAAGGAACAAGTAGTAGAAAATGTTCTTACCAATGTGGATATCTAATAAAGATTCATTTCAGAAATCACAGCAAGGATGGCCACAGGCATAAGAGCAATTAAATATTGGAGCTCGGCATGAGCAAGTGACCGGGGTTATACTCATGGCTATTACACAAGGATCAGACAATCACCCGCACAAACCTAACAATCGGATCATCTAATAACCAATTGCACTTGAATCAAATCCAATCACACAGATAACGAATAGCAAGGAAGAAATCGAAAATCATCAGAAGCAAGAACCCTAGGATTAGGGAAAAAGGAAGCGGAGATAGAGCACTTACCAGAGGAGCGGAGCACCGGCATACCCATGGCCCGCCGCCGACGGGAGTGGGACTTGGCGGAGCTCTGGCGGACCAAAGCTGCCACGCCGAGCCGCACGACCTCCCGGGCAGCAGGCACTGGCGATACCAGGAGGACCATGGCAGGCGGCGGCATGTGCTCGGAAGGGTCCGAGCGGGATGACGAAGAGGCGCTGGACCGAAGAGGCGAAGGGGGCAGCATCAGCACGAGGCGCGGCCGAGACCACGGCGGGCATGGCGAGTGCACAGACCCATGGGCAGCCAGGGCGTGCGCGGCGGGGCATCCGGCGGCGTTAGGCGACCAAGGCGGCGTGCACGTGAGGACGGAGGAGGAGGCTGCACTGGCAGGGGTGACCGAGAGCCACGGCAGCGGCGCTTGGGGCATTTGAGGAAAAGAGAAAGCGCCGGCGGCGCATGGGTGAGAGAGGGAATTAAGAAAAGATTTAGGGATTTCAGGTGAAGAAAGGGGCAAGGAGCCGGGTGCGAGTGTAACCAAAGAAAGAAGGAGAAGAAAAGAAAGAAATAAGGAAAAATGAAGAAGTGAAAACATATATATAGGTATTTACATATTTTGGGAGGTAAGTTAAAATTAAAAAGGAGTTTAGGCTTATCTAAAATTATAAATTGTTCTAAATTAAATAAAACATATGCTCTTCTCTAAAGAAGAGGAGTAAACACTAAGTTAAATCTAAAATCATCATCTAGTAGTTTAATTCAACTAAAAGAGAATGAGGGAAAATAGTAAACAAATCAAGTGTTAAAATGACTAAGGTTTAGTTATTCCCTTGAGTAATTTTAAATCTGCCAAACAGAGTTTTAACGAGTTATGTCTGAATTTCCTTCAAGCAAATTGAATACACCATTCTCGCATAAATGCATAATGCCATGTCATTTGCATACATACTCGAAGATTTTCTGAATTGGTCCTTATCAGACTATACTGTTTTCCTTCTTCAAAAACTGGAGTTCAGCAAGCAGGCCAGTCGAACTCCAATACCTATCCGTTACCAGGCAAGTCCAGTTTCTTGTTTATGTCCGGTGAGAATGATTTACAAAATTTCCCTCTTGTTTATAGCATGCACAAAAGGAAAATCTACTTTTAAAAGATAAATCAACTGTTGTTTTTATTTTGATTGCCGGTTTTTGGGCGATAACATGGTGGGTGGTGAAATCCTAGAAAGGTGCCGAAGGCACATCGGAAAGCGGATTTCATCACACGGGTTTGTTCCATATAAGGTTAAAGCAATAAATGATCAATTGTGCTTAAGCGCCGTAGTGATCGTGCAAACCACATACTCTGTATGGGCGGGGCTGAGCCAAAGTACTTTTGCCATAGGTCATACTCCCCCAGGAAAGGAAGACCTCAACAGTTGGATCAGGAGCATCAATTGTTGGGAAGGTGGTGTTAGTCGTTGGCTATCCACAAGGCGTTGAACCTGTAGTGTCAACGTGAGATCGATAGTCCCTGGCCTGTTGTGCGGGACTACGAGGCGGGGTATGACTGAGCGGGCGGTGAAACGGCTTTGTGACCATAGGAGTGTAGATGAGGTTTGGCCACCTCAGATGCATGACTGTCGTCGTTTATGGGTACAGTTGTGCACCTTTGCAGAGTGTAATAAATTGTGGCTAAGTCACTCCATGTTCTTAGTTGGAACTGCGAACGTGGCAGAAAAGGGATCCATCGGGGATCCTAGCAGCCTGTAAGACATGAGATCATAGTCTCTTGAAGTAAAACTTGACTATCTTACCTTATAAAACTGCATTGCTTTTGGAGAACACTGCTGTTCTCAGTAGATAGTGCATCAAACACCTCTTTGCTATCCCTGGACTTGTTGAGTACCTTCTGTACTCATCCCTTTATTCTAATTCTTTTGATTAGACTGTGAGCCAACATCGGAGACGAATGTGATCTATGTCGAGATCAACGAGGATGTTCCCGAAGAACAAGCACCGAAGAAGGAGGATGAAGGCGTCGACTACTACGTCGAGTTCCGCGACGAGAACAATGCCGAGTAGACTAGTAGGTCGAGTGAGACGAGAGTAGAAAAGACTTTTGTTGAAGCCAGATGATAACGGTTTTAAATTCCCCATATTTTTGGGAATCAGTTTGTAAGACTTCATGTTTTATTCTCAGTCTGTAAATTAAGTTGTAATATATGGACCACTACAATGTTTCTGTTGTGCCACTCTGATGAGGTACTCTGCAATTGGCTCGCCAAGCCTATCACAACCCTCCTCCTTTATTCGGGCTTGGGACCGGCCACGGCGGATTTAAACCATTCCTTTGGAAATCATACAAAAATCCTCCATGGGTTCTGACTTGGCCGCCGCGAGAGCAATGATGCAGGGAAAATTGTCAACCTTCAAGTTCCTTAAAGGTGTGTTTGATTTGAGCCAAAGTCTACCTTATCAAAAATTTGGCTAGCAAAAGTTTTACTTGCCCATGATTTGACCATTGTTGACAAGAAAAATAAATTAAAAGTGCCAAAGAGGTACGAGTATGCCAAAAATTTAACCATCTAAACAAGCGCCAAATGTTTAGTCATGACCAACAAAATTGATACAGTAAACTTTAACCATAAATCAAACATACTCTAATTATAGCCTTTAATAGACGATATATAAGAATGTACGTAGCATACGTATATACGGTATATACATCTACAAGTTATAATAAGTACGTACATACCTTATGCTTTTCTTTGCTTAGCTATACCCGGTCAGAAGTGCCCCGCGCTGCCACGAGCTCGGCTCGGTACCATCCATCCCGGTTAGTAAGGTTGTGTTTGGTTGCAAGTATGAAGTTGGATAGGATGGGATAGTACCGGATGGTCTATGATGGTCTAGGATGGGATGGTACCGGGTGCTTGTTTGGTTGGCAGGATGGGATGGTACGAGAATGTGTTTGGTTCGTGGGATGGAATGGTACATGATGGTTCTGGATGTTGTTTGGTTAGCTGGATGAGGTGGTACGAGAATGTGTTTGGTTCGTGGGATGGGATGGTACATGAAGGTTCGAGATGTTGTTTGGTTAGCTGGATGGGATGGTACGGAAATACTCACATGATGTGAATATCAAGCAAGTTTCCGTGCGCCGAGAAATATAATTATAATAGAAAATATTGTTTACAATATATACAATTCGGTTTTTATTTTTTGTAAGATGAGTTTTTATTACATAAAAATATGTTTTCATCGTACAGAAAAAATATTTACATCGTGTAAAATTTGTTACACACAAAAATCATACTGCATACGGTTAAAAAATATATTCTATCACACAATAAAATATTTCCACCATATAGCACAAATTTTCGTACAGATGATCCGATCCAACCCCTAGTGCTTCCGTATTATAATTGGGTAGCTGATGAATCCGATAGGACATAGAAACTCCAAAATTCCTTCACCCGAACCTGAAGTTCACGTAGATGACAAACCAAAATTTGATATCGAGTTTCAGATAAAACTATACCAAGACTAACAAGCCTAACATGTAAATGAAACTCACGGATCCAGCAGGACGAACAAATATGCAGCATATAAGCAATCGGTATACACATGTAAAAGCCTTATTCTGGGGAGCTCAAAAAACTTAAGTTCCTTCACCTCTGTTAGATAAAAATAACATATCTGTAATGCAGCTACCTTTTCTGCAAATTAACTGCTTGTATTAAAAGCATGATGATTAGGTCAAAACTCACAATAAGCAGTACCAATAGGAGCTAACAGCTATTCTACTGATTTCGTTACTGTTCTTAGAGTATTATTCATAGTGCTGGAAAAACATACAATATTTTTGCATCTCTGTTATCAATATAAACTATCTGATCTGAAAAGTGAGAAGTAACATGTAACAACCAACAAAAAAAAATAAAAATGGGCATTCGGGCCGCCCCAGCCCCCGCTCTCCACGCCGCCCCTCCCCTCCCCCTCGGCTCACCCGCCGCCACCGCCGGTGACCGCTTCGCCGCCGGCCGAGCTCCGCTGCGCAGCCCTCCGTCCGGCCTCCCCCACCGCGCATTCATGGCATTCATTGTTCATACGCATTTAAATACAGTTGAAATTTAAACTTTATTGATTGAACGAATATTACAATGTCATCATACAATAATGTGATTACAAAATGAATTAAAGAAGAAGAAGAAATAAAAATTACATATTGCAATATTTCTACCTATACAAAAATCTATCCTAATCCTTGGATTTTCGGATCTTCGAAGTCTTCAAGTCGGAGAAGAACGCCGAGAGTCGGAGGGTAGAGGTTTCTTCGGAAATGTAGGCGGTCATCCGAGGTCAAGAGTAATTGAACACAAGACAACCCAACGAAGTACATATCCAGCAAGCCAACCGGAGGGCACAAGCAGCAGTAGTAAAATTTACTTAGCTCCCAAGGCAACACATCAAAGTTTATCTAGTAGCCACAAATATCCACCAAGCAAATATCTAGTTCTAGTAGACATCAATTCATCGAGTAAGGGTCCAGCAGCCAGCAAAACTTGACTCAAGTCAAATCCCTTAGCAAGCAAGGCAACCAAGCAAAATATCACTGAACCATATCAAGCCATGTCCATATAGATGAAGTTTTGTTAAAGGTAAAAACCCCATCCAAAATCATCGTAGCTGCATACACATTTATACATGAATATCAGCTAGATGAAGTTGATGGCATAAGTGACCCTTAGAATCTAATTTCCCATCATAGGAGCTTTGTAGGAGACCTTGAGTAATATCTGTTCTTACCAATCAATACCACATGATTCTCAAACAAAAACCTCAGATTTTTAGATTCATCATAGGGTTTAAAGGCATCGATTAGGCAACCGCGTAGTGTATCTGCTCTTATCAGATTCTAATAAAATGCTTCAGATGCTTGGCATCGTCATAAGCTAGCTAAGATCAGGCATGAAATCTGTTCTTATTGAGTTTATACTCTTCTTCAAATCACTCTCAGATAAAAGCCATTACAAGAATAAACTAAGATAAATAAAGCATATGTTCTTTCAGTTTAACGAACCAACATATATTTATATACATATACATATAGGAAGCAGAATTAAGTGTAGCAGTCTGTTCTCTCAGGTTAATAAACTGACATATATGGAAAGAGGACCAAGGCACATGAACATATAAGCTTAGCAATAGACCCTTGTACTTCAGATTAGCCAACATCAGGCAAGAGCAGTAGCTGCTCATATTCCCTCTGGATACCCAGCAAAGAATTTGAAGACCCAACAAACGGTAGCATGTAAACTAGGAAGTAATAGATAAACTAGACTATGGCAGAAACACATACACAGAAAGGAGCATGACCATAGTCACTAAGCCACGAATATGTCTTAGAACATATCAGCTAAGAATTCAATCATATAATGCACCATAGCAAACATTGCATTTTACCTATTGGAGTAACAAATGTAGAGGGTAACAGATTACTCTGAGCCAAGCAAATTATTCAAGTGTAGAAATCTCAACACATAATAAAACATCCAGTAAAGAATTTCATACCATGCCAAGGCATAACACACTATTGCTTAACTAGCGGCTATAGTATTTAATCATCATGAAAATAGAGAAATAAACCAGGTATTAGCATATGTTCCTCAATCCAACAAATAGTATAGTAGATATATGTAGACAGTTAGCAGGGAGAGGCTAAGAGCAAGATAGTATCTGTTCTTATTAGAAGTCTCAACTATACCTCAATTCTATCTTCTCAATAAAAGAATCATCACAGCACACATTGCAGAATTAGATAACCATAGATTCAAGGCAAATCTAGCATACACTTGATAATTTTAAATGTTCAACGAAAATCAAGTGTAATACCAATCTCCAATTAAATTAGCATATGGAGACGAACTTATGCTATCAGAGCCACAAACACCAAATCTTATTGACCGAAGGGATTTAACCACAGAGGAGTATAGCATATTCTTTTTAACTAACCAATGGTCACACTCACCAGGACCTATAATCATCCATGGTTATCAACAATAGTATCCCTAATCAATAGTAGATTTCTGTACTTAAGTATATACCAAAAGTATACATCAAAATCATGGGCATGGCTTTAATGTCATCACAAACTACTTAGTAGAAAAATCAAACATGCCTTATCTACATCTATTTATAGAAAGGCTATTGCAGAAGAATATGTACTGTTCAGAAACCACCGTTGGTTGATATGTTTCCAATACTTCTTGAGGTGCTGCGGAAGATGAATAAACTTTCCTATATCTTAATGCCACCAATAAGAACTTCCTATATCTCAACACTACCAACATGGGTGCCAAACTAGTTCTTGAATCTGTAAATGCTAGAGCTGTTTTGGCAAGCCCTTTTGGCAAATGCGGGGGAAAAAAAATTCAGAATATCAGACCCAACTCCATTATCCATCCATGGGGATTTGGATTGCATACCTTCTTTTGGAGCACTAGCTTCAAACCCTAGGTGAGGGAGACTGGTTGCGTGGGAGCAGCAGGGAGGGGGTTCAAGCCGCCGGCCGCTGGTCTCCGGTCGCCTGCGGGAGGAGGTTCAAGCCGCCGGCCGCTGGTCTCCGGTCGTCTGCGGGAGGAGGTTGAAGCCGCCGGCCTCTGGTCTCGTCAGCCGCTGGTCTCGTCTTGCAGCAGGAGGAGCGGCGCACATCACAACCGGTCGCCGGCCGCCGGGTGCTGGGCTAGTCGCTGGATGCGGGAGGTGGCCGGGGGCGAGCTCGTGTGAAGAAGGGAGGAGTTGGGGGTGAGCGACGGAGGAGATGGGTGAAGTCGGGAGGAGTTGGGGGGTGAACCCGAAAGTCGGGAGGAGTTGGGAGTGAACCCCGGCTGGCTCAGACCGGTCCCGAATCATTTCGTTCGACCGTTTTTGCCGAATCGCACGGTGCGGAATTTCTGAAGAATATTCAGAATTTGGGGATGAATTCATCCCGGACCATTTGGTTTAATGCTCCCAACTAAACACCTAGATCTCCTCATATCCCAGATCTAATGGTGCAGAGATGATCCAATACTTGCAACCAAACGCATCCTAAAATCCTCCATTGCGCATTTGGTTGGTACACGCGTACAACGTGGCATCGCGGAGCGGCGCAGCGAGAGGCCACCACCACTCCAATGGCCTCATCAGCGGCTACAGCTGCAGCTGCTGCTCCCTCCAGGTTCTTGTCCCCGCTAGCCACAACCTCCCGGGCTCTGCTCTCGTCCGTCCCACCTACAGCCGCGACAACGAGGAGGAGGCTGCTCCTCTCCTCCACCACCGCCGCCGCCATGGCCGCCTCCAGCAAGGCGGGCTCCGCCTCTTGCAAGGTCGTGGACTCCCACCTCCACGTCTGGGCCTCACCCCGGCAGGTAAAAGGCTCCCCCTTACCTGGACATGTATGTCCGATTCTGGTTTCTTGATGAGGTTATGTGGCGTTGTGCGTGTGCAGGCTGCGGAGGATTACCCGTATTTCCCGGGCCAGGAGCCCACGGTCCGGGGTGATGTGGACTTCTTGCTCGAGGTCAGAGAATTGCGCAACTTTGTTCAACTCTTGCAACTTTGTTCCTTAACCTTCTTCGTTATGTGTGGGAGTTGCTGTAGATGGGTCACCTAAAATATAAAAAACAGTAGTCAGTAGATGGATATGGTGATGTGCCGCATCCTGTAGGAGGATTTCATGATCGCTGACTATTTGGGGCAGAATTGTAGTACTAGTAATGGATTGGCTGGATTAATGCATAGGGTGTTGTACTTGTTAGGGTCCCTTTCAGTATCTAGGGTTCCTCGAATAATGCAATATCTCACACCGGGTAAATCCTTAACCCTTCCTCCTCTTACTAATACTAATGAATTCTTGCAATTTTTTTTCAAGAATTCATTTTTGCATTTTTAGGTATAAAAAAAAACCCAACCTAGTGGATCTGTGTGGTAAGGAAAAACTGGTACTGCTTTTTTACTTTCTTCATTGGATTCATAGGAATCTCTTTTGATAATGGAGCAATGGATAATGGAATAGCAGAGTTAACCATATTATCAAAGTGGTTAACTCCCTCAATAAACTTTACATTTCTAGTAGAAATTCTGAATTACTGTAATGGCTCTTTCTATTTCTATATAGTCGGAAGTTGTGGTCAATAAGGTAGGGATCATCAAAACACCGAACCATCCGAAAGACATCACGATCCCCTGTGGAAAAAAAAGAATTTGTTGAGATGGAAGTACCATAGACCGCCTAATTGACACCAACGGGTAAAATCTCCTTGTGCTTCCGGGCCCCATAGTAGCAACAAAGCCAGTAAACAAACAAAAAATCCATGGGTATTTGAACCCGAGTACCCGGGAAAAAGCAGAATATTTGATGGAAGAACAGGATATAAATTCCAATGGCTTTTGCTATAGTAACCTTCCCAACCACGATTTTTTATTCTACTCCCTTCAAGAAAAAATCTCATTTCCTACGTACAAGAAAAAAGTTGAAGTAAACATTCTAGTGGCCTCTGGGTATTTGATGGTTAGGTAGGTTCCGAATTACGGCTTGCTTGGAATGCATGAATTTCAATGGGAATATTTCCATTCTCATAGGAATCAAGAAAAATTCTCGCATTCTAAGCAGAACCTTAAGAATGTGTATATAAACATGTGGAATTGGTACCATTGAACTGTCCTAGGAAAGGAACACTTTGCAATCAGCGTCACTGTTTTCCGGATAGATCAGTAGGGCTTTCGTTGGTTAAAAGACATGATGGACCTATTTGGAACACTGGAATTTGTATAGGAAACACCCAACTCATGTATCAATGGCACCTCCTTAGCTGCTAACTTGGTATTGCAAATATAAATTCCAATATGCAGTTTATATTACTTTACCGCACTGTTTGTCTTTGTTAAACTGTTAGAGACTGGTGATGCCAATTAGATGAATGTTTGAACTGAGTTTCTCTTTTCCCTAGTGTATGGATGAAGCTGGAGTGGATGGTGCACTCATTGTCCAACCTATTAATCATATGTTTGATCATTCTTTAGTGACAAGGTAAAATTTTCTTCCATCTATCTATACTGAATTAGTCATATGACTGTATCTATGCAAAATATTCAATAGGATTCCTGCTTCAGTATTTTTCAGCCTTATGTTTATGTTTATGTTTATGCGTTAATATACTTATTTTTTGTTGTAGTGTGTTGAAGGAATACCCATCCAAATTCATTGGTTGCTGCCTTGCAAATCCTGCAGATGATGGGAGTGGGATTAAGCAGCTTGAACATCTAATTGTGCAAGTACATTTTCTTGCAACTTTCGTGCTCATTAAAATTGATGGAACCTACATTCCAATATATGGTTCATTTGCTTCTCACCAGGAAAAATACCGTGCTGTCCGGTTCAACCCTAACTTATGGCCTTCAGGTCAAAAGGTTTGCAAATGGGAAACTATGCATCATTGTAGAATCATCTTCATTGTACATCCCAATTTTGATTTATGATCATAGATAACTGAAGAGCACAAAGTTTCTGAAATAAATAGATGACCAATGAGGTTGGGAGGTCATTGTTTGCTAAGGCCGGAAAACTTGGAGCACCGGTTGGAATAATGGTGATGAAGGTCAGAGAAGCATTTATCTACAAGATGAATTTTTACTCAGAATATGTAGCAGCTACAATGGAGTTTTAGATTTTGGTTGATGTCTTTCTATTGCAAAAATGCTAATAGTAGTACACCCTTGTATGTCACTAAAACAAGAATAGTTAACAGCTGGATGGAACAATAGTTCACACCATGGGCAGTTGGGCACCAATAAAATTCCTGATAAAGAATTGCAGGTTTGAGATTATTGGTTGTGTCACTCCGGAGCCATAACTGATGCCATGTTAAAAGCTAGTTAGAGTTATGTGTTATTATCTGCAGAAATGCAATGGGGTTACTTCTTGTTCTTGTGCATGCAGGGGATCAGTTCATATATTCAGGAAATAGAGGAGCTATGTACGGATTATCCAGCAACTACTGTTATTCTTGATCATATGGCTTTCTGCAAGCCACCAACGTAAGCTTGGTGTTTACTTGTTCATAAACTGCACGAATGTGATCCTTACCCTGCTGTCATATATATTAAGTTCTTTTGCATCAACATACAGGAATGATGATGAAGAGAAGGCATTTACTTCACTTCTGAACTTATCCAGATTCTCACAGGTACTGCCTTAAATCTGTTCCGTTGAGCAGGTGGCTCAATAGTCATTGACTTAACTAACTCTGGTTACCTATTTATATCCATATCATGTATGGTTATGGATAACTTTTGAAAAAAATAAAATTTCTTGCACAAGCTAGCTATTTTCAGTATTTTTTGAAGCTAGCATCTAAGTTTCTATTATCAGAGAACAGGGATTGGTTACACAATTTTCTGAGATGGAGTATCTGGAATGATTTTATAATCAACTAATTGTACTGAGAATTAAGCCAAAGAGATAAAACGATTCCTTGTACCTGATTGCAGAGAATTTTGGTTAGCTATAGTACTGTAATCAATTCCTTCTATTGGTGTCACCATGCTAACACTGATGCCATGATGCATTACGCTGACAGGTTTACGTCAAATATAGTGCTCTTTTCCGCATCACAAGAGAAGCCTATCCATACGAGGACACGGCTCAGCTTCTTTCCCGTGCAATCTCCAGCTTCGGAGCCAATCGAATAATGTGGGGAAGGTGAATTCACAACACTACCGAGATTTCCATTGGATCGGAGTGTTTATCTATGCCTATGAGAAACTGCTCTAGGTTATTGATAACAACATACGGAATGTTACTCCCACAGTTACAACTAACAAGCACACACCCTTAACAGAAAAATTCTGAAATGGAATGCAAAATGTGATGACCTTTGCAGCCTGCAGTACCAGCCACTATGGATGGGTTATGTTCTGAAATTGTATTTTGCAGTGACTTCCCTTATGTCGTTTCTGAATGCGGCTACAAAGGAGCAAAGGAAGCAATCTCTCATGTCGCAGGAAAGATAGCTGTTTCATCATCAGATCTGGAGTGGATCTTAGGCAAAACAGTGACCCAACTATTTGAAGGTGCATGGGTCACTCCATGAGGGAGATGTCTTTGGTCAGTGTAGTACTGGTATCTGGTATGACAATGTATGGGTGAGCAACTAAAACCTTGCACGAGAGGGAAAGGATCTATCTAGTTTGATACTATTTCTTTTCCTAGATGTTTAATAAATGCAATAGCTCGGATCATTGGGAATCTTTCTGCTCACCCAACAAAGCGATAAAAAAATCAGACATGTATCACCAAAAAGAACTAAATCTGTCAGTTATTTTTCAGGTTTCCTTATTGAGGCTTCTTTTTGGCAAGAGAAATTTCTTTCTTTGATATGATCATGCAACTTAGCATGTGACAGTGTTCTAAAGAGTGTGTCGGTGCAAGATATGGACATAAATAATCAAATTTGAACTTACCAAGAACAAAAATACATGCTTAGTATATTTTAATAAATAGCTCAAATTCATAATTTATCAAATATGATTTTATAACCATATCTTGCATGATTATGAGTAGCATATGATTTTGATTCTATTTTTAATCCATCACCAACAATGATTTAATGTTAATTTTTAATCATATGCATAACTTCTGCACCAAATTGTGCTTTTGCACTAGATATCCCTTAGGCCGAGATAATAACCAAAATTCATGCTTCTATGTTGTTCAGTTTGGCATTAAGTAATATTTTCCGTTTTCTAGAGTAGATTTTTAAAATTTATATTTCTCAAAACTACAACTTTCATATCAAAACTGTTAAGGAATTAAACACTTCAGCTTGAAGTACAGAGAACTGTAGATTTAAGGTTGAAAGTTCTCTCAAAACTACAGCTATGTTGCGTTGCTGTAATTTGTCAGAATTTTCGCCCTTAAATCTACAGTTCGCTGATTCAAACTAAAATGTGTAGTTCGTTTGGTATAAAAGTGGTAGTTTTACTAAATTTACTCTTTTTTTGCTCCTCTGAAAAGTATTATTTGATGATCCTGCACATAGCATAATGGAACATACGTACATGGGGAGATTTTTCAGAAAGCATTGGCTTCTTTCCATGAAGGTATAATTGTGTAAGCACTTTCACACTACCGGTGCAAATCTATGTTATAGAGTATATGCTAAGACTTTCTTTTTAAGCATAGATGTGGTTAAAGTGCGGATATCTATTCACCTTGAAAACAACATCAATTCTTCTTAAAACGATTGGCGATGTCTATTTGGATTGCCGGAATTATTCATCCCAAAAGACAGTATTCACAAAGTAGACAAGCCAAAATGTAGAGGGACAATTCTTGTAGAAATGTCCCAACTAATCAGAGAAAACTGGCAAGCATTGGCTACTATTTATCTCATTGCTGGGCTGGCACACGCGAAGCGGAGAAAAGCATGTTCAACATGCGTCTTGTACACAAGCTGTACCAATACCACTCGATTCCTTTGAAATAATCCTCACTAAATTACGATAATTACTTTCCATGCTCGTATCTTTGTTCATCAGAACAGATGATCCGTCTACGAGCAAACTTCTAATTTTCCAGCCTACAACAAACCAGAATACAACTATAACAGCTTTGTGGTGCAATTACGGTGGCGCGGGTGGAGAAATAAGGCAAGAAAATTAAAAAAAACTACAAAACAACAAAACAACATTAAGCTATATCTATACTTATTATAAAGGTACTAATTTGGTAGAATAGAAACCAAATAATCTTAACCATCTAATGCAATTAGATCTGATGACTCATAAATAAAGTTGGACCTCTGTAAATTACCCCATAATTACATATTCAAGAGGGAGTGAAGGGATAGTTAATCCTCACCTAAGAGAATTAATTAATCCTAGGAAAACACTACACGCTGGCATGCTGATCCGGCTCCTTCATCCTCCTAGCATCCAGTCATTCATTTCTCCACCATTCATCCAACCCTTTCTATAAAATCCCCTAGCCACCAATTAGGGTTTTTTCTCTCCCATCTCTCATTCTCGCCATGCCCTCGCCGTCCTCCTCGCCATCGTCACTGACATCCTCCGCATCGTCCACGGATCGGCGCCGCACCACACCCGTCCTCCGCGTCGTCCACGGACCGACGCCGCGCCACTGGCGTCCTCAGCGCCTCCGCCTTCGCCTCGTCCATGCTGTGCCAGCCACCGCTCCCGAATGCCTCGATGTTCGCCGTGGCACAGACCATCGCCGATGATGAGAGCAGCTCCTACGGCGTCGCCACCAACAGCAACAACGACGAGGATGTGCTCCCCGCCGACGAGGATGTGCACCCCCGACAACGTGGTGGCACTTTGGCTCCTTGGCATGGATGAGATGGGCATGATCCTCGCCATCTTCGTAAAGGAGAACTCCTCCATGCCGCATCACTGGCGCTGCCAGATCCGCTGGATGATGATGGAAACAAATTATTATTACATATGAAACAAACTATTGTTGTGTAGGAAATAAACTATTGTTGTGTAGAAAATAAAATAAATTGTTCATAAAATAAACAATGACGCTGTTGTTGCATTGATTCAACAATTTTGTTGCACATGTTTTAACTATATGTTTCTGTATCACGACAATAATATTTTCATAGATGTCCGATCTGGCCAATCCAACCACAAAATCCGGAGTTTGTCTCCAGAAATTCCGGGATCGGTTTTCTTAAAAATTGGATCTACATCATGTGCTGTTGTGTGTTGCATGTTGTTGCATTGATTCAACAAATTTGTTGCATATGTTTTAACTATATGTTTCTGTATTACGACAACAATGTTTCCATGACATCTGATCTGTTCAATCCAACTCTTTATCAAACCAACTAAATCTGGAGTTTGTTTACTGAAATTTCGGGATTGGTTTCCTTAAAAATCAGATCTACGTCATGTGTTGCATGCACATTGTTGTTGCATTAGTTCAAGAAGTTTGTTGCATGTGTCTTGACTATATGTTTCTGTACCATGAAAAAAAATGTTTCCACGAGCGTCCGATCTGACCGATCCAACCGTTCATTGAACCAACATCTGACGGCCACGAAGTATGCATACAGATGTCTAATATAGGTATGCTGATTTGTAGCCGCCTTAATCTGACGGTCTAGTTTTTCCTCTCCATGTCCAGCTCCCATGGCCTCCTACAAATGCCGACGTTAATGACCAATTGGGATGTAATGACCCACTTTTGTAACCATGTTGTAAGTGGGCACCCTGATGGTCATATGAATTTAAACATTTTCAATTCATGAATTTTAGAGTAACTAAAACAACTTTAAACTAAAAACATGCAAATCTAGTAAAATTTTAAGCTCATTAAAACTTGTGAGCAAAATATCATCTAGAAATGTCTCCATAATTTTCACAGGCCTCATACACTTCAAAGAAGGTGTGAGAACCCGTATTTTTCTAAAAACTAAATGATAGGATTAGGAGTTGGAATTCGAAACACGTCATTCATGCATATCAAATTTGAGAGAAATTTAAAAATTTTCTTGGATAAACAATTCACATATATATATATATATATGCAAAAGTAATGCAATCTCAACACATATACATATAAATATCTCAGGTCAATCCAAGGAAGCATATATATATTCAAATAGTTCGAATACATTATAAATGTCCAAAATCATATCTACAAAAGATTTAAATGTTACAAGTCATGAACATTACAAAAATTCATAATAAAAATCTATCCATTGTCTTCATTCCTCAATTCTTCTTCAACTCTTCTCCAATTCTTCAACCTGCACATGAACACAAGCAAAATACTACAAAAGAGAGAGTTTGGTCAAGATTAAAATGTTGCATTTTCTTTTTGAAAATGCATTTGTTTAGGAGGTCAGTTTTGAGAATTCAGAGAACTAGTTCTGAACTCAAATGAGTTTAAATTGACTTAGGAATCTAATTCCAGTTAGGCAACCGGCAGCAAAATCTTAAGGCAACAAGTATTATCCCTGTGGCAACATATCATGAGGCAGCAAGTGATTAGGCACCAAATTAATGTCTGAGTTCAAATAGACAACTGAATTCAAATAGGCAACAAGGCAACAGTGATTTCCTTAAGTCAAATTTCAACTTAAACTAACCTCCATTAGCAACAGGCAACCGATTTATGTTTAAACATGGATTAGGGTCTACTTTCAGGTTTAAATCCAGCAGCCCTAGGCAACATAAGTATTAAACTTTTAAAGTCTAGCAACAGCCGACATCTTTGGGCAATAGGCAACACTTACAAAACCCTCAAATCTGTCCAAGAGAGATGCATCCACCAAAAGCTGTTGGTGGCTTTGCCCTTGCCACCTCAAGCTTAAGAGGAGGATAAGGATCAACTTGGGGCTGCCATGAAAGCAGCATACTCATCAAAACATGGTGTGAGTCACCCATTAGGTGTCAAACCAAGCCATTTTCGAAATCCCAGCACACCAGCCTTCAAACTCCTATAAATAGGGCCTCATGAGTCTCATTCTCATCTCAACATCAACCAAAACAGCACCACATCAAAAGACAAGAGTTAGATAGTTGAGAAGCAAGTCAAGGCAGCAAGGAGGAGGAACCATAGCCTGAAGAAGCAGGTTTCAGAATTCCACAAGACAAGCTTCAGTTTGCTTAAGGTAGAAATAGTGAAGATAGAAAATTTTTAACAAAAGAGAAGTATCTAACATTCCGCAGAAATATTCTGCGTTAGGATAAATGAACCAATTCTCTAATCAAATGAAAGTAATCTGTTCTTATCAAATTGGAATGGGAAAAAGGGAGAAAAGCATAGCACATGTGCTTATTAATTTAAAGAAGTAGATAAAGATGGGAAACATAGAAGTTAGATGAATCAGAGGTAAGAGAGGGTAAGACATAGTGATCTGTTCTTATCAGTTTTGAAGTCAGAAGAACTAGAGAAAAGAAGGAATAAGCTAAGTCATGGGTAGTATCTGTTCCGCAAAAGTAGATAGGAAAGGGGGAGTCAGAATCATAAGAAGATAGCCTAGATCAAGGAAGAAATAGTGGTTTGTTATTCTCAACTTGATCAATCACATAAGAAAAAGTTACAGAACATAAAAAGATTGAGCTAAGGTTGAGTAAAGCTTCTGTTCCATTTAGTTAAGTGAGCTAATGCATATAAAGAAAGAGATACTTGACAATTAAATGAACCAAAGTCGAGTGCAGTAGCTACTTCTCCAAATCAAATAGCTTGTTGCATTCATATAAGGACATATAGAAATGTTTAGATGCTGGTATAATTACCAATCCACAAATGGTTAAGCTGAGCACTTATTCTCTAACTAAGTTAGATCAGCTAGCGTAACCATATATGCACAGAAATAAAAAGGGGCCCAAATCAAGCATAGCTATGTTGTTATCTACTTTCCCATAACCATTCGAGGCAAATATCCAATCGCATCAGTAATCAATCAAGAAAATAGCACGCTAAGAATCAAGAAGTAGAATTGTTCCTCAATTCAATGAACTGATATGCATGTGTTCATGTAAAGGCAAAGAGTAGCTAAGATCAAGCGTACCTGTAAGTCCCAAGCCTCGATTAGGTGTATTTGCATTTCATGCATACATGGCATCCCCTCCACCCCACACTTGTAAACTTTTGAAACAATGTATTGATGTATTGTCGAATACGTAAATATTTCATCCTCGGTAGGAATGATTGCAAACACCAATCAATGTAATTGAAACTATAGAATATGTGCATATCTCATCCTTGAAAACTCAATTTGTGGAAATCAACACCAATCAATTTATTTGAAGTATCGAACCTCGATAAAAGCACTAATAAGGGAGTGGGTCCAGTGGACCCTGTCGATGAATCCCCCTTCCAACTTTCCCAACATTCATCTCCTAGATTGTCCCCAATAACCCACATGAAATCATGCCTTGATTGGATTATCCGAAGACAAACCCTAAAGTCCGAGAAACTAGGGTTAGGTCGACAAACAAGCTAGGATGGATCAAAGTGCCTCAAACTTTAGAAATGGGCATGAAATAGTGAACTCTAGCCCCCTGCCAAATTTCATAATTTTTGGAGGACCCTAAACCCTAGCTCTAGTTCAACTTGCCGAGTTAGGTCAGAACCCCAATTTGAACTAGACCCCTATCCAAATCAACTCCAATTGAGTTCAAATTTCTACAGTAGCTCAATAATAAAATTATAAGGGCCTGGTAAAAATTTCAGATAATTTGGAGAAATATTTGAACATAAAATGTCGTGGGGAAGAGTCAGGGATAAAAGAAAATAGAAAAAGAAAAATAAAACCTAACCGACCCAGGCCGGAGCCAGCTGGGCCGGCCCATCTCCCCTCCCCGCGCGCGCCGTGCCTCTCCCTCCTCCCACTGACAGCGGGGCCCGCCTGCCAGGCCGCTTCGCCCACGTCGCCGACGCCCGATGGCCACCGTGGGCGGTGCCCCCATCCGCACGCCGGCTGTCCGAGGCCTCGCCGCCGTATAAAATGGCCGCCCCGACAGTCCCTTTCCTCCTCCCCCTCCATTTCCCATTTCTGGAAAAACCCTAGCGCCCCTTCTCCACTCCCCGAGCTCCTCCGCCGCCTCTGCCCCAAACTCCGGCGAGCAATTCAGTGAGAACCGGTGAGCTCTAGCCCATTTCTCTTCACCCCCGAGCTTCCTCTGGTCCCCCTTTAACTCCTCCCCTCTGCCACTCTCCAGGTTTGTGCCCGAATCGTCCCCGGTGACCTCATCTTCTTCGCCTCCGGTCCGCTGCTCCGACGAGCCCCCTAGCGAGTTCCCGTAACTCTCCTCCTCCATTTTCTCCCTCTTTAACTCCCCCTCAACTCCCTTAACACTCCCCGCTGTTCCTTTTTACAGATCCGAGCTCCGACGCCTCTTTTCACCGGCAACCGAAGTAACCCGCCGCCGGTCACCGTCGCCTGAGCTCCTCCGACCTCCATCCTCCTCTCCGAGCACCGAAACAAACTTGGGGTGAGCTCCCCTTCCTCCCCGGTGTATTCCCGAGCCCAGCAGGACCCTAGAACCCCCCTCCGGTGAGGTCTCCGGCGACCCACCGCCGTCTGAGCCTCGGCTCCGGCCGGTCCCGAGTGAGAGAGAGAGGGCAGGCCGCGTGGCGCCTCCTGGTTGGACCCCGAGTGCTTGACCGACTGACAGACGGGTCCCGCTCCTGCTGACTCGGATAAGTGAGTCGGGTTCCCGGGTGGATTTTGGGGTGTGCGTTGGATTTTGGCGAGTCTGCTGGGTAGGGTTTGGGTACCCGCAACAATTAGATTTAGGGTTTCTAGGGCAGATTTCAAATGAAAATTCAAACTTGCATAACTTTTAAACCACTCGGCCAAATTTGAATATTTTTATATATTTGGAATCCTTATGAAAAACTCTACAAGATGGCTGAATCAAAATCTTAAGTTGAGCACATGCACACACTGTCATCTAGGGTAGAAGTTTAGTGGTCGTCGAGGCCCCGTAAACCCTAGATTTTCAACCCTAACTCCGATCTCGACAAATTGCACCTTTCTGGAACCCTTGTGAGGTGTTCTATAACATGGAACCACTAAAATCCCAGTAAGAGTACATGCATGATACATTGTAGGTGTTAGCTCCTTTATTCGTCGAACCCCGCAAACCCTAACTCGACAAGTGCATACCTAGTTGCTCGTAACTCCAATTTAATTGGTTTCAGTTGCGTTAGTCAATTGGTCCAGAATACTAATCAATTATTGACATGCATGTTTATGCCACTTCGCCATAAGTGATTACCTCTAAAACCCTAATTTGTAATCGCATGAATCTGAACACGCATATAGCTTAGGACAACTAATCAACCCTAATGTCGATATATTATTAAACAATATAACCTTTGCATTATCTTCATGCATACATGCTGGTGGTTCCATTATCACTTATTCCAAATACTCGAATTTCCTGCACTAGACGTCGAAGAAGGAGACCCGCAAGCTCACAACTACACGCAAGACCAGGATCAGTTCTACGAAGGCAAGCAGAGCTTGTTGCACCCTTTTATTACTCCATATCTGTTTATCTCGTCGTATGATGAATATTGTTATCTTGGTTACGAACTAGCATGCTAGGGTCTGTCGGGTGATATGTCAGTTGTGGTTGAAGTCAATTGAGATATTAAATATTTGAACCCATTTAAGTGAGATGTGAGAGTCGAAGGGCAAGTGTCCGATGGATAAGCTTGGTATCACTGGAGGAGCATGTTGCGACGAGGCGTTGGAAGTGTTTATGTCGCGATACCAACCTGGAGGTCACTCCATCGGAACAACTACTCTTGTCACACGTGGACGTTAGCGACAGTGATGCTGGGGTGTAGTAGCAGGTAACTCGAGGCCCTTGGGGCCTTGCAACCTCCAAGGGATAGGGCCCTTACTACACTCAGGGTGATCGGCTGCCGGTGACGGTCCGAGAGATTAAAATTTGAGGTGTGGTGGTGATGGAACCCTGTCCATGTACATATTTGGCCGTTGTGCCCCATTTTGGCCGTTGTGCCCCATTTTGGCCGTTGTGCCCCATATTGGCCGTTGTGCCCCATATTGGCCGTTGTGCCCCATGTTGGCCGTTGTGTCCCATATTGTACATTGAGACTTACATGTGACATGTGGTTGCCATCACACCCCCTGGTAGAGATATTTTGGAAATGTTGGATTGTAGGACATATTCATATTTTGATGTGAGAGTGGTTGATGTAATTTGATCTTGTTACGTATATTCACGCATCATGTTTAATTCCTGCTATACTAGTATGCTTAGGGCATCTAATCAAGCACGATTAAGTCTTGCGAGTACTTTGTACTCACCTAGGGCTTTTCCTAGATCATTGCAGGTGAGCCAGCGGTCGAGGAATTCTTCGACGATGTCTAGTGTTTGGTTTATCCTTGGTTGGTTATTTGGTTCGGGGAACCTGTTTTGTTAAACTGTTAATCAGCGGCTCTCATGTCGCTGTGGGACACCTTTACTGTTTCCGCTGTTGCTTAAACTCCGTACTCGGATATGCTTTCAATATTGTAATAGCTAGTCCGATGTGGACAAATATCGTAGTTCTATTTCGTAGTGTTTTGTTGTGATATTCAAGTTGTTCCTCCAGGCTGCCCATATACATTGCGTGTATCATATGAAGTATATGGGTTAGCCGTGAAGGGTTAGAGTTGTACCGTTTGTTACCATGTCGAGGGGGAATCGGTTGAGTGACCCGCTGGCTGAGATGCTGTGCCGGCCAGGCAGGGTGTGGGTGGGTTCTACCGGGCTTTCGAGCGACCCACTAGCTTCGAGCTAGGCTAGGGTGTGGGTAGAACCGCCGGGCTCCTCCGACTCTACTCTGCACGGTAGCGTTCGTGAACGACTCTAGATCTTCACACGGACTCATGGAATAGTATGTGGCTCTGGGAAGTCTTGTCGCTTCCGGCCGGCTCGACCCACGGTGATAGATACATACGACGTATGGCGCGTATGGTATGTGGGTCGGGTGTCGGATTCCCTCCGCTGTGGTGCGTACGGCGCAGGTACCGTGCCACCCGGTCGACGGATGCCCTCGGTCCTTGGCGGCAGTTCGTTCGCCTAGTCATATGCGATTCCGGGGCCGTGACAGCTTGGTATCAGAGCCGAACTGACCGTAGGAAGCCAATTGCAGGTGGTCGTTAGTTAGGGCTCCCGCTGCGCCACTTGGCCAGAAAATTATTTAAAAAGTTAAACCCTATGTTTAAAGTCAATAAGTAGCTTGCTTTTTATTCCGTATCCCCTCATTCTTAGTTCCAAGACTCTCTTCTATTGCATTTGTTTTCATTGTGTGGCTAACCCGGTCCTCTCTAACCCCAAAAATTTGTATAGGATGGTGTATAACGTTGTGACCGACCCGCAACAGCTTGGAGGATGGGCTGCCTTGTTGTGGAGGATGTTGGAATATCTTGGAGTGCCCCCGGAAGAACTCCCTGCCTTCCATGCCAAGACTTATAAGGTTCATGGAAAGACTCACTTTTGGATGGCATGGGTCGCAGTGAAGGTCTCGGACTTGGATCAGGATCAGACCTTTACATCATCTAGACCCAGTGATGAAGATGCCCGATTGGAAGCCTCAAGAAAAGCAGTTCTCCACCTACGGCATCACTTCGACGAGATCTTTCTATTTTCTCCCTTCCGTCTCATTCCCCAGATTACTGATGGAGGTGCCAGCATTAGGGTACCAGTGCCAAGTGACGACGAAGAAGATGATGAGACTGAGTTGGAGACGATCCAGCACATTGTTGATGCGGAAGTAATGCACCACAGGCTGTATCAGGATTATGGAAAGGCTACTCAAGAAGTGGAACGATTGACAAAAGTTAACCGCAAGCTTCGCATGGAGTTGCGCCGGAGATACCATGTGGCGAATGAGGATGAGTCTTGCGGCGAGAGCCCTTATGTCCCGGTGGAGGAGCCAACCCCGACTCCACCTTGTAAGACCAACCAACCCAAGAGTTCTGGAGCGAAGCCGCGCAAAAGGATGACAGCCCGACAGTACCTTCGGCTTTTCACCCCAAGAAGCCTGTCACTCAATTTCTCCGGGAGTTCAACCACTTAGCGCGGTATGCCTCGGATGAAGTATCTACAGATAAGAGAAAAGTGGAGAAGTTCATGGGGAAGTTGAACGATGAGATGCAGGCCAAGTTGGCCACGATTGATGTGCAGAATTTCCAACACCTGGTAGGCAAGGCCATCAAAGTGGAAGCCAAGGAATCCGTCGTTGAGAAAAACCGCAAGCGTGACCGAGAAGCCATGAAGACCGCGGCCAGCAGTTCCCAGCGACCTCGGGTGTGGCAGCCGCCACCGACCCGTCCAGTGGGGCAGTATGCCCCAGGGCCGCAGGGGTACGTTTCCCGTCCCCAACCGCAAGGGCACCAGCCGCAAACACAGCAGCGACCGCAGTTGGATCTGAGCAAAGTGAAGTGTTACAACTGCGGAAGAATGGGACATTTTGCAACTACCTGCCGCCAACCTCGCACTGTGCAATCTTTTGGCCCCAAGATGCGGCAAGGGCAGCAAGGAGGACAGCCAGGAGGAAGCCAACCAGCAAGGGGTCAAGCTCCCCATAAACCCCAAGTCCCCGGCCGTGGCAGAGTAAATCATGTCACAGCGGAAGAAGCGCAGGAGGCGCCAGAAGTGGTGCTGGGTACGCTTTCTGTCAACTCAGCTCCTGCCGTCGTTCTCTTTGATTCAGGAGCATCGCATTCATTCATATCCAGCAAATTCGTGCATGAGAACCATGTTCCTTCATCCGCATTGCATCCACCCCTCCTTATTGCAACCCCTGGATCAGAATTAAGGGCCGATGCAGTCTGCGAGGGAGTTAAAATAGAAATCGATGGGGAAGTGTTCCTAGCCAATACAGTGGTCCTTGACTCAAAGGGGTTAGATGTGATATTAGGAATGAACTGGCTGATCCAACACAAAGCAAAGATAGACTGTGCCAGTCGGTCGGTTGCCCTTAGCACCGATTCCGGCAAGAAGGTGGAATTTGTGTCCCCATCCATCTCTGGGTGTCTCTTCGCCATGAGTGGCACCCCCGACCAGGACATAAAGCTTGTACCTGTTGTGTGTGAGTACCCAGATGTCTTTCCGGAGGAATTGCCGGGTATGCCCCCGGACCGTGCTGTGGAGTTCGTCATTGACCTCCCGCCAGGAACAGCTCCTGTTTCGAGGCGACCATATAGGATATCCCCAAAGGAATTGTTGGAAATGAAGAAGCAGCTCCAGGAGTTGGAGAGCAAAGGTTTCATTAGGCCCAGTTCGTCGCCGTGGGGCTGTCCAGCTATGTTTGTGAAGAAGAAGGATGACAGTCTCCGAATGGTAGTCGACTATCGCCCCCTGAATGAACTAACAGTGAAGAACAAGTACCCACTTCCCCGGATTGACGATCTTTTTGATCAGTTAACTGGTGCTTCTGTCTTCTCCAAAATTGACCTCAGACTAGGCTATCACCAGATCAAGATAAGGTCCGAAGACATTCCAAAGACGGCATTCACCACTCGCTATGGGTCGTATGAGTATACGGTCATGTCATTTGGACTGACCAATGCCCCCTCCACGTTCATGCAACTCATGAACTCCGTCTTCATGGAATATCTGGACCGATTTGTTGTCGTTTTCATCGACGACATCCTCATCTACTCCAAGACTGAGTCTGAACACGAAGACCACTTGAGAATGGTGCTCGGCAAGCTCCGTGAGCATCGCCTGTATGCTAAGTTCTCAAAGTGTGAGTTCTGGAAGCATGAAGTAGAATTCCTGGGTCATGTCCTGTCAGCCACCGGTGTTGCAGTCGAACCTAGCAAAGTCCAAGCCGTCCAAGAATGGAAGCAGCCTAAGTCGGTTACCCAGATCCGGAGCTTTCTGAGTTTGGCAGGATATTATCGACGGTTTATCGAAGGCTTCTCCTCTATTGCCAAGCCCATGACTGAATTGCTGAAGAAGGACGCAAAGTTTATATGGACAGACAAGTGTGAAGCAAGTTTCCAGGAGCTCAAGAAAAGATTGACATCCGCCCCAGTGCTGATCCTTCCGGACGTTGACAAGGACTTTGAAGTATATTGTGATGCGTCCCGGAATGGGCTAGGTTGTGTCCTCATGCAAGAGGGCCGTGTCGTAGCTTATACGTCACGTCAATTGCGTCCCCACGAGACCAACTACCCTACTCATGACTTGGAATTAGCAGCCGTGGTTCACGCTCTCAAAGTATGGCGACATTACCTCATCGGTAATCGTTGCGAAATTTACTCGGATCATAAGAGCTTGAAATATCTTTTCACCCAGCCAGACTTGAACCTTCGTCAGAGGAGATGGTTGGAACTCATTAAGGATTATGACCTAGGTTTGAATTACACCCCCGGCAAAGCTAACGTTGTTGCTGATGCCCTCAGTCGGAAGACTTATTGCAATAACACCCTGATCATGGAACAGCAACCACCACTCCATTTGGAATTTCAGCGGCTCAACCTGGTGATGGTTGAGCAGGGCACCCTCGCTGCTATGGAGATAAAGCCAACCCTAGAGGATCAGATCAAGGCTGCCCAAGCTCAGAACGCAGGCATCTAGAAAATCAAGGAGAAAGTGAAAAGTGGGACCACAACCTGTTTCAGCGAAGATAAGGATGGAATACTTTGGTTTGGAAAGAGACTTGTGGTACCCAAGGACAAGCAACTAAAAGACCTAATTCTTCATGAGGCTCACCATTCCCCGTTGGCCATCCATCCCGGGAGCACAAAGATGTACCAAGATCTCCGTCAACGATTTTGGTGGACAAGGATGAAGCGAGAAATCGCTCGTTATGTGGCTGAGTGTGATATATGTCGACGAGTGAAGGCTGAGCATCAAAGACCAGCAGGCCTGCTCCAACCAATCCCAGTCCCTGAGTGGAAATGGGAAGAGATCGGAATGGACTTTGTGGTAGGTCTGCCGAGATCCCCAAAAGGTAATGACGCCGTATGGGTAATTGTGGATCGCCTCTCCAAGGTTGCCCACTTCATTCCTGTCAAAACGACGCATAAAGTGAGTCAATTAGCAAGGTTGTACATCGCTCGGATTGTTTGCCTCCACGGTGTTCCCAAAAGAATCATTTCAGATCGAGGCACTCAATTTACTAGCCGGTTCTGGAAGAGTCTGCAAGAAGCTATGGGAACCTCCTTGTCATTTAGCACTGCTTTCCACCCTCAAACCGGAGGTCAGGTCGAACGAACTAATCAGATCCTTGAAGATATGCTAAGGTCATGTACACTAGCCTTAGGTTCCAATTGGGAGGATTGTCTACCCTACGCTGAGTTCGCATACAACAATAGTTATCAAGCCAGCCTTGGTATGGCACCCTTTGAGGTACTCTATGGAAGAAAGTGTAGAACTCCATTGAACTGGTCCGAGACAGGGGAAAGACAGTTCTTTGGACCTAACCCAATCGAAGAAGCCGAAGACATGGTCCAGCTCATCCGAGAACGTCTTCGTGAAGCTCAGTGCAGACAGAAGAGTTATGCAGACCCTCACCGTCGGGAAGTCACCTTTTCAAGTTGGAGACAGTGTATACTTGAAGGTCACACCATTCAGAGGTGTGCGCCGTTTTGCAATGAAAGGAAAGCTAGCTCCCCGATACATTGGACCCTATCGGATCTTAGCCAGAAGAGGAACAGTGGCATACCAATTGGAATTACCGGACTACCTATCCCAGATGCATGACGTCTTCCACGTATCCCAGCTAAAAGCTTGTCATCGAGTCCCCGAGAGGAAGATCAACCCTGAGATCGAAGTGTTACATGAAGACCTTTCATATCGAGAGCATCCAGTTTGCATTCTCGATGAAACAGAGCGTAGGACTCGACGCCGAACCATCAAGTTCTTCAAGGTCCAGTGGAGCAATCACACTGAAGAAGAAGCTACCTGGGAGCGTGAAGACTGGCTCAGAAAGGAGTTTCCAACTTTGTTTGCCGAACGTTAGAGGTCTCGGGTCGAGATCTTTTTAAGGGGGGTAGGTTTTGTAAGTCCCAAGCCTCGATTAGGTGTATTTGCATTTCATGCATACATGGCATCCCCTCCACCCCACACTTGTAAACTTTTGAAACAATGTATTGATGTATTGTCGAATACGTAAATATTTCATCCTCGGTAGGAATGATTGCAAACACCAATCAATGTAATTGAAACTATAGAATATGTGCATATCTCATCCTTGAAAACTCAATTTGTGGAAATCAACACCAATCAATTTATTTGAAGTATCGAACCTCGATAAAAGCACTAATAAGGGAGTGGGTCCAGTGGACCCTGTCGATGAATCCCCCTTCCAACTTTCCCAACATTCATCTCCTAGATTGTCCCCAATAACCCACATGAAATCATGCCTTGATTGGATTATCCGAAGACAAACCCTAAAGTCCGAGAAACTAGGGTTAGGTCGACAAACAAGCTAGGATGGATCAAAGTGCCTCAAACTTTAGAAATGGGCATGAAATAGTGAACTCTAGCCCCCTGCCAAATTTCATAATTTTTGGAGGACCCTAAACCCTAGCTCTAGTTCAACTTGCCGAGTTAGGTCAGAACCCCAATTTGAACTAGACCCCTATCCAAATCAACTCCAATTGAGTTCAAATTTCTACAGTAGCTCAATAATAAAATTATAAGGGCCTGGTAAAAATTTCAGATAATTTGGAGAAATATTTGAACATAAAATGTCGTGGGGAAGAGTCAGGGATAAAAGAAAATAGAAAAAGAAAAATAAAACCTAACCGACCCAGGCCGGAGCCAGCTGGGCCGGCCCATCTCCCCTCCCCGCGCGCGCCGTGCCTCTCCCTCCTCCCACTGACAGCGGGGCCCGCCTGCCAGGCCGCTTCGCCCACGTCGCCGACGCCCGATGGCCACCGTGGGCGGTGCCCCCATCCGCACGCCGGCTGTCCGAGGCCTCGCCGCCGTATAAAATGGCCGCCCCGACAGTCCCTTTCCTCCTCCCCCTCCATTTCCCATTTCTGGAAAAACCCTAGCGCCCCTTCTCCACTCCCCGAGCTCCTCCGCCGCCTCTGCCCCAAACTCCGGCGAGCAATTCAGTGAGAACCGGTGAGCTCTAGCCCATTTCTCTTCACCCCCGAGCTTCCTCTGGTCCCCCTTTAACTCCTCCCCGCTGCCACTCTCCAGGTCTGTGCCCGAATCGTCCCCGGTGACCTCATCTTCTTCGCCTCCGGTCCGCTGCTCCGACGAGCCCCCTAGCGAGTTCCCGTAACTCTCCTCCTCCATTTTCTCCCTCTTTAACTCCCCCTCAACTCCCTTAACACTCCCCGCTGTTCCTTTTTACAGATCCGAGCTCCGACGCCTCTTTTCACCGGCAACCGAAGTAACCCGCCGCCGGTCACCGTCGCCTGAGCTCCTCCGACCTCCATCCTCCTCTCCGAGCACCGAAACAAACTTGGGGTGAGCTCCCCTTCCTCCCCGGTGTATTCCCGAGCCCAGCAGGACCCTAGAACCCCCCTCCGGTGAGGTCTCTGGCGACCCACCGCCGTCTGAGCCTCGGCTCCGGCCGGTCCCGAGTGAGAGAGAGAGGGCAGGCCGCGTGGCGCCTCCTGGTTGGACCCCGAGTGCTTGACCGACTGACAGACGGGTCCCGCTCCTGCTGACTCGGATAAGTGAGTCGGGTTCCCGGGTGGATTTTGGGGTGTGCGTTGGATTTTGGCGAGTCTGCTGGGTAGGGTTTGGGTACCCGCAACAATTAGATTTAGGGTTTCTAGGGCAGATTTCAAATGAAAATTCAAACTTGCATAACTTTTAAACCACTCGGCCAAATTTGAATATTTTTATATATTTGGAATCCTTATGAAAAACTCTACAAGATGGCTGAATCAAAATCTTAAGTTGAGCACATGCACACACTGTCATCTAGGGTAGAAGTTTAGTGGTCGTCGAGGCCCCGTAAACCCTAGATTTTCAACCCTAACTCCGATCTCGACAAATTGCACCTTTCTGGAACCCTTGTGAGGTGTTCTATAACATGGAACCACTAAAATCCCAGTAAGAGTACATGCATGATACATTGTAGGTGTTAGCTCCTTTATTCGTCGAACCCCGCAAACCCTAACTCGACAAGTGCATACCTAGTTGCTCGTAACTCCAATTTAATTGGTTTCAGTTGCGTTAGTCAATTGGTCCAGAATACTAATCAATTATTGACATGCATGTTTATGCCACTTCGCCATAAGTGATTACCTCTAAAACCCTAATTTGTAATCGCATGAATCTGAACACGCATATAGCTTAGGACAACTAATCAACCCTAATGTCGATATATTATTAAACAATATAACCTTTGCATTATCTTCATGCATACATGCTGGTGGTTCCATTATCACTTATTCCAAATACTCGAATTTCCTGCACTAGACGTCGAAGAAGGAGACCCGCAAGCTCACAACTACACGCAAGACCAGGATCAGTTCTACGAAGGCAAGCAGAGCTTGTTGCACCCTTTTATTACTCCATATCTGTTTATCTCGTCGTATGATGAATATTGTTATCTTGGTTACGAACTAGCATGCTAGGGTCTGTTGGGTGATATGTCAGTTGTGGTTGAAGTCAATTGAGATATTAAATATTTGAACCCATTTAAGTGAGATGTGAGAGTCGAAGGGCAAGTGTCCGATGGATAAGCTTGGTATCACTGGAGGAGCATGTTGCGACGAGGCGTTGGAAGTGTTTATGTCGCGATACCAACCTGGAGGTCACTCCATCGGAACAACTACTCTTGTCACACGTGGACGTTAGCGACAGTGATGCTGGGGTGTAGTAGCAGGTAACTCGAGGCCCTTGGGGCCTTGCAACCTCCAAGGGATAGGGCCCTTACTACACTCAGGGTGATCGGCTGCCGGTGACGGTCCGAGAGATTAAAATTTGAGGTGTGGTGGTGATGGAACCCTGTCCATGTACATATTTGGCCGTTGTGCCCCATTTTGGCCGTTGTGCCCCATTTTGGCCGTTGTGCCCCATATTGGCCGTTGTGCCCCATATTGGCCGTTGTGTCCCATATTGTACATTGAGACTTACATGTGACATGTGGTTGCCATCACACCCCCTGGTAGAGATATTTTGGAAATGTTGGATTGTAGGACATATTCATATTTTGATGTGAGAGTGGTTGATGTAATTTGATCTTGTTACGTATATTCACGCATCATGTTTAATTCCTGCTATACTAGTCTGCTTAGGGCATCTAATCAAGCACGATTAAGTCTTGCGAGTACTTTGTACTCACCTAGGGCTTTTCCTAGATCATTGCAGGTGAGCCAGCGGTCGAGGAATTCTTCGACGATGTCTAGTGTTTGGTTTATCCTTGGTTGGTTATTTGGTTCGGGGAACCTGTTTTGTTAAACTGTTAATCAGCGGCTCTCATGTCGCTGTGGGACACCTTTACTGTTTCCGCTGTTGCTTAAACTCCGTACTCGGATATGCTTTCAATATTGTAATAGCTAGTCCGATGTGGACAAATATCGTAGTTCTATTTCGTAGTGTTTTGTTGTGATATTCAAGTTGTTCCTCCAGGCTGCCCATATACATTGCGTGTATCATATGAAGTATATGGGTTAGCCGTGAAGGGTTAGAGTTGTACCGTTTGTTACCATGTCGAGGGGGAATCGGTTGAGTGACCCGCTGGCTGAGATGCTGTGCCGGCCAGGCAGGGTGTGGGTGGGTTCTACCGGGCTTTCGAGCGACCCACTAGCTTCGAGCTAGGCTAGGGTGTGGGTAGAACCGCCGGGCTCCTCCGACTCTACTCTGCACGGTAGCGTTCGTGAACGACTCTAGATCTTCACACGGACTCATGGAATAGTATGTGGCTCTGGGAAGTCTTGTCGCTTCCGGCCGGCTCGACCCACGGTGATAGATACATACGACGTATGGCGCGTATGGTATGTGGGTCGGGTGTCGGATTCCCTCCGCTGTGGTGCGTACGGCGCAGGTACCGTGCCACCCGGTCGACGGATGCCCTCGGTCCTTGGCGGCAGTTCGTTCCCCTAGTCATATGCGATTCCGGGGCCGTGACAGTACCTATCTTATCAGATAAGAGGGCCTCAAACACACACATACAACATCAGTAGGTAAAAGCCAAGTGCCGATCTGTTCTTAGAAATCTAATTAGCAAAAAGGAAACAAAGATATGACCAAAAATCAAGCAAAATAGTATCTGCTCTTTTGATTTAACCAAAATCAAGCATCAACTGGACCACAGTGGGTAGAACCCTAGAATCAATGGGGGTAATAGGAGGAAAGAAGAAGGGGGTAGAGGAGGCTTACCGGAGGCATGGCGCGCCACCGCGGTTGCGGTGCGACCAACTCACCGCCGTCCAGCGGTGGCGGCCGGTGGTGGAGGCACATCAGCAAGGGCGGCGGCCGAGACGGAGGCGACCGGAGAGGAGGCAGACGAGGCGGAGGCGGCCGGAGAGGGGGTGGCTGGAGAGGAGGTAGCCGGAGAGGAGGCGGCCGACGGGCGTGGAGGCGACGCGGATGGCCGGCGGCGCAGCCGAGAGGGGGCGGCGGCGATTTGGGAATTTCAGGAGAGAGAGAGAGAGAGAGAGAGAGTTTGGAAGGGGGGCGGCGGTGTGTACTGTGCGAAGAAGAGGCAGCCGGGTTTGGTTAGGATGCCGAGCAAGCCAAATGGGCTTTTAAGCCATTTGGACTGAGTGGGCCAAGCGGGTTACCGAGCGGGTCTAGGCCCTAAGCCCGATTTAGACCGCAGTTAGCCCAATTTAAGGGTAGTAACTCTTTATTTTATTCCTTTCTCTTTGTATTGTTAGAAAACCTCCATAATTAAATTTTTAACAAGGATATGAATTTCAATTCAACTTAAATAATTCAAAGTCTGATTTCAACCTAAATAGTTCATGAAAACTTTTTAATCTAAAAGACATGTACAATTACCTATATTCATTCAACGAAAACCTAATCTATTTCTATAATTTCCTGCAAATACAAGATTTTCCATAAGTGCTTTGAAATTACAAATTTCAAGTGTTTAATAACTGCACCACACCGCAAAGTTATTAATAGTAAATTCTATAAACTCAGAAGATAGAGCAGATAAAAAAATCAAGTAAGTAATAATAAATATCATCTATTGCATTGTCTTCGACAAGATAGTCCACATCAATATTCTGTAAATCAACCTCATCAGCATAAGCATGCATATCTGCATATACAATTGCTATCTTTGGAAATAGTCCTTATCGGACGATTATTCCACTTCAGATCCCGAAGTTCTGCCGATTTCGTCCGAAGGGACATCTCACTTCACTTCTTATCCATCTCAAGGTAAGTTCATTTCTTGTTCATGTTGAAGATTATTTTTACAAATATGCAATTTCCTTCTTCTTATCACCTGGCTCGTGATAATTAATAAATGGACTGCATTATGATTCGTTGAATCATGTATTGGTGGGCAGTGGAACCCCGGTTTGGAACTTGTGGGGTGGTCAGGGTTCCATTGCATATGGTATCATCATAAGGTTAATAACAAATATCAGTTGGCATTCTTACGCCGTAAAGATAGCGTTAACCACAAGACCTATTATGAGACAGAAGGCCTCTGAAAACTCTTAGAAGATTTTGAAATTGTTTGAATATTTGAATATGTGTTATTTACTCAAGTTAAAAATTGACAGAACTATAATATAATTAATTGGTGAGTTTTTCTACTTCAGAATTCATGACAATTTTATATTTATGGCTCATTTTTCCTCCTGAACCTGATTATAAATTTATTACAAAGTATAGATACATATTTCATCTACCTACAGTTCAAACCCATTTTGGGTCATAACTGAACTTGAATTTAAATAACAGCCAAATATACCATAGTTTAATCTGAGAAAATTCTCACTGGTCCCAAATAATATCTAGGACCTTTTGTAAACTTCTACAGATTTTAAAACATAGGTGTGAGTCAGATAAAAATTCAAACATGAAACAAAATAGAAAAGAAAAATCAAGAAAATACCTTATCTTACTGGGCTAAGTCTCGGCCCAGGCCAAGTCCACCATTAGCCTCACATGTGCCTTGACCTTTTTCCACCTTCTCCACGAGAAAGTGCCCATATCCCAGTCACGGGCTATGACCGTTGATCGGTGGGACCTAGCCGTCAGGTCGTCGCCTCCATGCGGGCAAGGCGCGCTCCACGCGACCTCTGCTCACACCAAGACAGCGACACCGACAGCCACCTACCTCGTCTAGCTTGCCATCACATTGTTGTTGCTTCCAGGGCACACGGACAAGCCCCCATGGTGCCATGTTGCCTTTTGCCAAGATGGACAGGCCATTGGAGTCGACGACGCCCATACCGTGAACTCCTCCTCCTCCTTCCTCTTCTCGATTCCATCGTCCTCCTTCGCCCACTCTACTTGTGACCTGCTCCTCTAGTGACCTTCTCCACTAGAGGGCATTTGACCAATCAATTATGAGCATGCAATATAGACCCTTGGCCCCACATGTCATCCCTATAGCTAGCCAAACCTTAAAAGAAAACATAACTCCTTTGTACTTTTTGAATTGAGTCAAGAAATTCCAAAAAATGATTAAAAGGTTAAAACTTATAAATTTCATAGAAAATTCATATAAACTCCAAATAAGATGAACTTTATATGTAAATTCATGGTTTTTCATGTAATTCATGATGGTATAATTTCCATGCATGTTGATGTACCAAAAAATAAACTTGAGTATTATGTTAATTAACCCTAAATTTAATATATAAACTTTATAACTTTTGTTCTATGACTCCAAATGGAGTGATTCCAATTGAATTAGTCTTACAGTTTTATTTTCTATATTTTATATTTCATTTAATACAACGTTATGCATGTTTACTTTCTATTATTGATTTATTTCCCTCTTTTTGGTTTTCTAGTCCTCTTATTCTTCTTATCAGTAGAGCCCGGTAATGAGGCATATTATGAGTCCAAGCCTCCTTGGGTCAAGGAGATTGAACATCAAGGCAAGCAGTAGCTCGCTGAATTTTTATGGTTAGTTTTTGCAATGGAGTTGCCTTGTTGTGATGGTTATGCAAGGTTGTGTGTATTTACATGTTTGTTGTGATGGATGGTTGTTCTAGCTTGTTAGGAATTGGTTACTAATCATGACCAGTGGATTATGATATTAATCTTGACAAGCTAAATATGAAACCATAACTGAGTTGGGAGAGTCGGGGCCTAACATCGACAGATGGTTCGATGGGCGAGATAAACGTAAACACCCTAGTTGTCTAGCCAATGCTGGTGTCGTGAGCCCTAGCCATCCAGCTATGGTGCTAACAACGAATCAGAACACTTCCTGATTTGAGAAATATTGGAAAGTGATGAATGGAGAAGTCTTAGTGGATTAAGTCTAATGAATAATGGAACTGGTAATGATTTTATATGGGGAGCATCATCTAAAATTTGCTGATTAAATCTGAGAATGAAGTGTTTGGTTTCATCCATGTTGATCCATGTGGTCTTACATGTTTATGCCATGTTATGTTATTTGGTTAATGAATTACATGTGTCATAATTTATTTCTGTCAATTGTCATGCTTTATGTTATTATGCAATAGAGCATAAGTAAGTCGTAAGTAACTTATTTTATATGTGGTCGTTTATGTGTAACTTAAATAACTGCTCTAGTGTATGAGATGTGCTATATGCATCTCTAACTCTCTCTTTTAGAGTTTGCGTTGTGATATCCAAGTTGTTCTTGGGTGAAAGAGCATCTAGGACCCTAATTTGGTTTTGATGGTTAACACCAACTCAAACTGAAATCTAATGTTTACAGTAAGTGTAAGCAGGTTAAGTAGATTCCATGAAGAGGAGTCATCCAGGAAAGGATGACCACCCAAAATGTACAAAGGTGGTTTCCAGGACAAGGAGATGGCTGCGCTAGGCAGCTGTGCTACAGCTGTGAAGAAGCCGGTGCTGTGCAAGGAGTTGCAAGTAGGGTGATGGTGGCTTGATGCGTCAAGGGTCATGACTACAGTTGGTGGAAGCTGAAGTCTAAGTTTGCTAGTTTTCTTGAGTCCTTAGGAAACACCTGTACTATTAAGAAAGATGAAGTAGCATTGATTCTTTGGAGTTCCTTATGCTCAAAGTGCTCAGAGTGTTGGACAGTGGCACTGATGCCTTGAGGCCAGTGGCCCTGTAATAACAGTTTTGCACAAGTGTGAAACTGGATTGTGCTAGCTTCCTAAAACCCTAGAGCCAAAGTTAGCTGTATGGCACAGCTGTGTCACAGGTGAACTACCGCTCTATGACTCAGGTACATCTCTGTACCAGGGAAGAGCTTGTAAATGCTAAGGGAACTGCACTGCAATAGTCTGTCTGCTGAGTCAGAAGATTGTTGGAGGTTCTCTCCTTATTAGGCTTAAGAGTTAGTGCGCTGAGGGCATGTAGTGTGCCAAAATTGGGTTGAGTAGTTAGGCTACGTCAGTTAGGATTTCACCTGTTTTAGCCTCCGGTGACACAGGTGTCGGTCTGCTTGAGCCGGTTACCATTGTGCGGAGTGATTGGCTGTGTCACCGGTGCCTGTCACCGGTGACCTACTCAATCCTACGTGGCATAAGAGTAACGGTCAGGTGCCTGTGGACTCTATATATAGAGGACCAGGGGAGGTCTCCGACCTCAACCTTTGCATAATCTTTGCCAATCCATTTCAACCGTTGCAAAACCTCTTTCTCCTGAACAGAAGCAAATCTTCCAAGTGTGAGATAGAGCTTTGAACACTGAGAGCACTGGTTCCTCCAAGACTCTTTGTTGTAGATTCTTTCTTGGAGTGTCTACTCCTAGACAGGCGTATGAGTTGCTGCAACCACCCAAGCTTGTGTGGGCTGGTGCAGTAGTCTGTAAAGGTGATTGAAGTCTACCTGCTGCAAGGCAAAAGGACTTCTACAAGCAAGAGAAAGAGACCTGAAAGCTCAGGTACTCGGAGAACAACCATGATTTAGTGCTGGTGACCTCTTCAGAGTAGCCTCTCCAACGGAGACGTACCATCTCTGCAAAGAGTGGGAACTTCGGTGAAAAATTCCCTGTCTCCCTGAGTTCTTTACTTTCAGTACTTCTTGTCTATGTGATTTGCATGCTAGTTTGATTTGCTGTTATTCTCAATCTAGCTGCAATCCTTTCTCTTTGCCTGTGCTAGCCTAGCTGTGTCACAGTTGTTGTATATCTTATCTGTTATCTGTGCCAGTCACCTGTTACACAGCCATCTATCTAGCACATCTGTTTAGGGCTTTCTGTTTACCTGTGTTAGCCACCTGTGTGACAATTGCCTGTTAATTTACTTATCATATTCTGCCTGTGTAGCTGACCTGTCACATAGCTAGCTCAACCTTCTGCTCTGATAAGCCTTAAGCTAGATAATGAAGAAGAAATTGTTGAAAATTTGTTTAGCCTCCTATTCACCCCCCTCTAGTCAGCACCTACGATCCTTTCATTGGGCACCCCACACACAGTGCGTGCATGGTCCTAGAGTGTGTGGGGGCAGCTGTAGAGAGTCGGCGTCGGTTTCATGTCCATTAAGAGTGATGATCGAGGTTAAATGACCCACCAATTGAGATTCATTGACCGGTTAGGCTGGCGTAGGGACATTGTCACGGGCTCCTCCGAAGTGATCATCATTATAGATACGCAAAAAAGTCACTAAATCTCTATTGGAATTTGGAATATTTTGCAGTTTTTGAAGATCGTATCATTTTCTTGGTTGTACCCAACCCAGTAATGCATGCTTACGGTGGAGCTGATGTAAGGTGTACTGACTATAATTTTTCCGTAAGACCACAAAGTCAATTGTAGTAAGATTTCGAATAGAAAACATTGTCGATCCCACGAAGAGCAATAGGAAATGGTGCCATAATAATTTGGATTATGGTCATTGCTGCTAAAATGAGCAAGATAAGAAAAGGCGAGTGACATTTTTGGTAATTTGGGATTAATGCAATAGATAATAAAAAATAAAAATAAAAATAAAAATAAAAATGGTAAAACAAGGATAAATAGAGCGTGCAAATATGATAATAACATCGTTCTTGAGGTAGGAGATCTTCACTAATGTTCTCTACAAATTTAATCTGTGCTAATGCGGTCTTTGTAATATCTAGATGTGAGTATAATGCAAACTAGCACGCAAACAAATACAAGCTAGATATGATCATAATTAAGGTTTCTCAAACCATAGCTTAAATTTCCCCGCTACATGTGCTAGGTATTGAAGAGAGGCTGTTCTCATCCATCCATCCCCCGTTCTACACACTAGTAATGGTGCTCATCTATATATCCATAAAGACAAGTGATGCACAGTTGATGTTTCTACACCATCATAAAGATTAGCAACAAAAGAATAAGATATAATCTCAATAACAATTAAATTCATAACTTCATCTAGGGATCGCCCCATGTCCTCAAGAACTCAATAAACTACTCAAACATGACGAGGTTATTCATGATCATGAAGAATAACATAGCCATCACATTTTGAAAATATAAATAAATCTCTAAACAATTCAGGTATGACACAACACAATGTCTGAAAATGCGTATAGGCCTCTAAGTGTATTTTGGTGACTAATAACAAACGATTAAGAGACTAATGTGAACCTTGAGTGTGTAAGTATGTTTTAGTCCCACATGTGTGATCCAACCAACAACGGCGACCCCTAAAAGATGAAAAAAGGAACAGCGGGTAGCCCGAAATGTTTGGATGAGCCTCCAAGCGTGCAACCATTTTCTTAGAAAATCTCTCTATCTTGGTCCTGGAGTGTCCGAATATACTCTCGGATACTTCAGGTAGCCGAACTATTTGGGTGAAGCTTCTGGGCTCAGAATCCATCTTTAGAGGTCTTTCTATCTCAGACTCGGAGTGTCCGGGTTGTTTCCTGGATACTTCAAAGATTCAGAATATCTGAGCATAACTCTGGGTGTTGAACCTGTTTTGAAGGGTCTTTTGTCTCGAACACCGAAGTATCTGTATTACTTCGCAGATAGTCTAGATCTCTGGAGTGCTTGAGAGCTCCCAAGAAGTTATGGTGAGCCTCAAGAAGTTTGTGAAGGTTCAGATCTGTCTCCAGAAGGGAAGGATCACCAAGAAGGAGTTGAGGAGACGCAAAATGCATCCTCGAGGGATAAAGACTTGAACGGAAACCAACTCTTGATCAAAGTGATCGAGCTCCCCAAATGGAGATGTTGGATTCCCCCAAGAATCCGAACTCCAGCAACAAATCACTCGTGTCTTCTTGGTTATTTATTTCCATCTTTTACTTCTTGCAAGCATTACTCCTGTTACTATATTATTGTGTCCATATAGCTCTTGTACTAGATAACCCTTAATTACACATAATTACAATATGAGCTTTAAACTGATAAAAAAAATTAGTCAGCTATTCAACTCTCCTTTTTAGGGCAACATCTTGATCCTTTAATATCAATAATACTATAAACAAGTTTAAGAGATTAATCTAATGAACAAAGTGACGAGGTTGATGATGGGGCCCACGGGCCTATTGCGTCTGTGCCCTTTCGGCGGTAGCTCCATCTTGTTATTCCTTATCCGTTTCTGCAAAAGTTCAGTGGAAAACTTCAAGTATGTATTTTTGTTCATGTTGCATTTATTTTCAGTTAGATCGCCGATCTGCCCTTTTCATGGGCATTAACAATCTATCTAATTAAGAGTACTAAAATAATATAAAAGAACAATAATATAATAAATATATACTATGCAAAATGCACGCATCATTTGCTAGTTGGAAAATATTAATCCACTCGTGAACACATACGGCTAAGGTAATTGTATAGGTGAATAGGCAATGCCGTAACTAATTAGACCATACAATATTTATTGGATTGTATTAAATCCTGATAAAAGGCAAAGTATTTTATAAATATTTAAATAGTACATAATTAGTGCATATTTAAATAGCACATAATTCATGCAATATGTATTTAGGAAACGCGCATTTCACGTGCCCATCTGCAACATGGTACCTACGTCTACAGACATAGGACCCATCTATTTTCGCATCACAAAAGCAAATAAATAAGTATGCATCAATACCATCTATATTACTCTTAAAGATTTCCGTTATAATTTCTTATCGGATATCCTCATATTCCGCGCCCATGGTCTTTGATTTTTTATTTTGACTTGATTAAAATTAAGTGGATGCAGTGAAAAAATAAATTAAATTAGACTACTATTTCAACCTACTAATCTATTCTATGTAGATTCAAGATAATATAATAGAAAGACTCTAAAGTGTCGTAGACCTGTCAGGGAGGCTTGAGAGGCGGTGGTTTACCCTATGGCGGATGCTAGTGGTTCGAGTCCGCTTATCTCTAGCCTGCAAAGTTAACAGATACTATGATAGCACCGAATTTTGTTAATTCGGCAGTTTGATATATGATTTCGGATTCGACGATCAATTTTTTATCAGATATCCTCGTATTTGGGGCCCAATATGACAATATAATCGGTTCAATTATCCGTAGGTTTCGTTGGCTGGCTAATTTCCACAATTGCAACATGATATGATTGTCAGATTTGCAACATGGTGCCTACTTTTTTTTTACACACCTTAATTACCAAAACGACCAAACAGGGTCAGAATAACAAAAGGAGAATCTCCACGACAACAGCAACCGTTGCAAAACTCGCCATGCAGCAGCCGCAGCCGCGGGCGCCTTCGCCTTCGCCGCAGGGGTTCGTCGGCGGAGCCGCATTGGCGCCGCCGCAGGAGACCGGAGCGTCGTCGTCCCAGGGGGCGGCAGCGGCAAGGGCGCGCGCGGCGGAGCAGATGGCGTACGAGGATGCGTGGAAGGCCAGTAACCCGGACTTCAAGACGCCCTTCGCCTCCGTCGAGGACGCCGTCAGCAGGTGCACCGTACAATAACGCACTGGTCTCCTCTCTCCTCCGTCGCCGTCGCCGTCGCCGTCGCCATGCGTCTAGGGCTTGTTGCTTGCTCTCGCGTTCTAGGATTTCAATAGGCCAGCCACATACAGTTCTTTTTTGCTTGCTTGGATCTTGCGTGGTTAATCCTTTTAGGAGTTCTGGGACAAGTCCTTCGCCATGATGAAAAATGGGGGCGATTGATTTGATGTCAGGTTTGCGACTTGTGTTGTGAGATTAATCTGATATGCAGCGAATTTGAACTTGAATGGAGAATATACATTTTTTTAGCATGGTGTTTGATTTAGACAGAGCAGCGAATTCGATTGCAGGTGTGCATCAACCGGCAAGGTAAAGCCATGGTAAACACTAAACAGCATAAATTGAGGTTTTTTGCTGAATCGCTGGATTAATAATTTCCCTATGATAAACAGGGAAAAGACCCGATAAAGAATTGCTTGTTCTCTCCTTTTTCATGTTTTCTGACTGATTGTTCTGAAATATAATGCAACATTTACCTGAAATATGTATGATGAGATTCTTACACTAGAATCGTGTCCCTGATTCTTGATCAAGAAATAGATACGGATATGGAGGAGGGCGGCACATTAGGACATTACAATAAGGTGCCAATAAACCACACCTTAGCAGATACAAATTTCTTAAAACTTTTATCTCTGTTAAATATGTTCTTGTAACTGACCAAATCAGTTCATATTGATATCGTCACCTGAAAAAAAGGAGCGTTTATTTTACCTTTTTTTCCTTCAAAAATCTTGTTGGCTTACATGTCAATTAGACATTTGTAAGATTAATATGTTTGCTTTACAATCTTAACGATGCCTAATACTTTTGTTCAAACTAAAAGTGTTGTTCCTTTCGTGGTCAGGCTGCTTCCATACCATGTCTTCGCGGAGCACGAAGAGGACGACGTCTACCACACCGACGGCAGCGCGGCGGAGAAGTCAAGCGCACAGAAGTGGGACGAGGAGGTGGAAGTCACGCAGCTGAAGCTGATCGCGGAGTTCGAGAAGCAGGTGCTGGCCTTCAACGTCATGGCCCGACGGCGCGCCGAGGGCGCCCAGCGCGCCGAGGAGCGGCTCATGCTGGAGCGCGCGCTGCTCCTGGACGAGCGCCGGCAGACGGAGCGCGCGCGCGCCGTCCTCCAGAACGAGCAGCAGCAGGAGGAGGCCGCGCGCGCGCGGCTGGCGCTCGCGCAGGCGCAGACCGCCAGCGCGTGGCCGCTGGTGCGGCCCACGCCCACCGCGTGGCAGCAGGCCCTCGCCGCGGCGGCGATGGCGCGCGGCGAGGGGTTCCCCGGGGGCGCCGGGCAGATGGCGGCCCAGGGCGTGGCGATGCGTCCGCAGCAAGATCCTGGCGCCGAGGCCGGCGCGTGGCAGATGATGCAGCAGCAGCAGCTGGGCCTGGGCGTGTGGCCGACGTTCGTGGCGCCGCGCGGCGAGGGCAGCTCGAGCGGGCAGGCGGGGCCGCCAGCAGCCGTGCTGCAGGAGCAGGCTGGGGGCCTGACGATGAGCGGCGCGGCGACCGCCGGGATGGCGCAGCCGTGGTGGGCGAGTGGTGCTCAGAGGAGGGAGCAGTAAGGCTCTGTGTGATGCGTGCGACTTTTGCGACCGTGTCGGCGTAGTATGAAATTGTGATACATTGTAGTATCTGTGCATGTGATCAATTGTCAACTCTGCATGGACGTGAGAATACTAAACATTGGATTATCGTAGCAGATCATATTCATCCGGGCCAAATGGTTTGCTAACAATTGCAGGCGTCCATCAATCTACGCTTGCAGGAAACTCCGGTTTCGAAAAAAAAGAAAAAGAAATTTGTAGGAAATAAGAAGATATCTGCATTGCAAATTCCTGAATCTGACCTTTTGAAAAGAGCAGTATAAACGGATAGAACAACGGAAACTCTACTTGGCTCCAGCGCACTAATGCTCCCTGTAGGTAAATTATATTTTGTTATTTAAAAAATTCGAAAAATTCGTATATAGTAGTGCAATTGTGAAATTTCGTTAAAAAAATACGTATTGTCATGAGATATATAATTTTTTTTCGATGTATAAGTACTTTTATTTTGAGAACTCTCACCCTTTTTGTATTCGGCAAACGAGTAAAAATATATTCATGAAATTTTACAAGCTCATAGATTCCATGGATGCATGTCATACTTTTTTCGGGAATTTATCAACACTTTAAGATGCATTTTTCTAAAGTTCAAAAAATGAATGGCTCATTAATGTCTGGTAGCCAAAAACTTCGTCCATATAATTCTTTGATCAAATTGTACGATCCTCTAAGGGAAAGTCGTGACCGATTTTAGATGGAAGTATCCAAATACATGATTTTGCATGAAAAAATATCAAAAGGTACATTATTTAAGAACAAAAATCAGGACTACTCAAGGAAAGTCAAGTCGAATTAACTAGCAACTAAAACTATTCAAGAAAAGCTAGGTGGGATAGACCTACTTGTCAGCTTCCACACTCGTCAACTCCAAAATCTAGTAGCAAAGCCCGAAAAGCCTACAAAAACCAAAGGAAAACATGTACAAAATGTCAGCATGTGATAATGTTAAAGTCGTTAATGTTTTCTTAGGGCAAGTTCGTAGGAATCACCCTAACAGCTTATTTGGTTGGAGGAAATTAAAGTTAAAGAATGAAACTTAAAGAGATGTTCAAGGGATAAAAGAAAAGAAAATTGGTAAAAAAGACTTCTATCAATAAAAGGAAAATTGGTAAAAAGAACTTCCATCGACATCTTCCATAATTAGGACCTAGTAATTCACAGAAGAGAAAGAAAATTAATATTAATTTTTACTCACCATCAAACGAAAGATTAAGAGTAAATAACTATTTCAGAAAATTAATATTAATTTTTACTCACCATCAAACGAAAGATTAAGAGTAAATAACTATTTCTCTTATCTCATCTCTGCACTAGCTCCCACCTCTAAACTCTCATTCTCCACTAAATTGATCGTCAAACACGCTGTAAGTGTGGTGTTAGAAAAACTAATGAAATAGGATCTTTCTATTTTTATTCTATCATTGAACAAAATGCAAAGACAAGATTAGTTATTCTTCATCTATATTCATTTTTACACCTGGATTGTTTGGAGGTCTCTTATCTCATCTCTGCACTAGCTCCCACCTCTAAACTCTCATTCTCCACTAAATTGGTCGTCAAACACGCTGTAAGTGTGGTGTTAGAAGAACTAATGAAATAGGATATTTTTATTTTTATTCTATCATTGAACAAAATGCAAAGACAAGATTAGTTATTCTTCATCTATATTCATTTTTACGGCCCTGTTTGTTTGGACTTTTTCTGGCTTCTAGACTTTGGCTTCGAAGCCAGAAAAGCACCTAAATAGGTGCTTTTGGCTAAAGCACCTATTTAGGTGCTTTTCTGGCTTCGAAGCCAAAGTCTAGAAGCCAGAAAAAGTCCAAACAAACAGGGCCTACACCTGGATTGTTTGGAGGTGAGTCCACCATGTTTGGAGGTGAAAGCCTACCCTTTTTTGTGCATTTGGAAGAATCCAAGTGTATCGCTATTTGCAGCCTTCAGCCCTCCAGAGCCTTTAAAGTTGTTTCAGGCTTTTCGAAGCCAAAAGCCAAAAGCACCTATTTAGGTGCTTTTCTGGCTTCGAAGCCAAAGTCTAGAAGCCAGAAAAAGCCCAAACAAACAGGGCCTACACCTGGATTGTTTGGAGGTGAGAGTCCACCATGTTTGGAGGTGAAAGCCTACCCTTTTTTGTGCATTTGGAAGAATCCAAGTGTATCGCTATTTGCAGCCTTCAGCCCTCCAGAGCCCTGTCTGTACCAGCATAGGGACTTAAGTGCAAACACAAATGACAAACTGGTCAAAATTGAAGAAAAAGCGGACCTATTCGTAAGGATATAAGAAAGAAGGGTGCAAATGAGAACTCAGGAACCTATCCGTAAGACTGTAAGGACGAGGCCAGGGACCGGCGACTGAAATCTTAAAAAAATTTGGACCATTTCTCGATTTGTGCGTGTCATCCTTGCGCAGGGGCCATGCTAATCTTCTCTGTATCGTTCCAATTTTATCGGATGTCCCCGAAGGGACAACACAAAGCTGCACGCATTCCTTTATAACGTGGTCTGCTCAGCCGTTCACGGGCGATGTGGTACTAAACATTGGAATTCCTGCTCCGCGCTGCGTGCCAGGAGCTGTCCGATCCGCATCCGACGGATCAAACGCGCGGAGGGCTCGTCACATTGCAGGCCGCGTGCGTGGGGTTCTGCTCTGGATCTGTTGTTGCAACGGCCCACTTAAGGAAGCGTTGCAGGCCTCGTTTTCTTCTCTGTCGTTACCGATCCGTAACTGGTATACGCAGAACGCACTTACGCACGGCGGCGGACCGACCGTACGCGCCGTCGCGGCCCTGCGTGTCCATCGTCTCCCACGGCGGAGCCACCGCCGCCGTCAGTGGCACAACCGCCGGCATGGTGCAGGTACCTGCAATCGCGTTCTGCTGTTCATTTCGTCGGCTTTCTGCCATTCGTGCAAGACTCGATAAAACTCCGATGTGCTGCTATGAGGCTTGGGCTCGTCCGCTTGGAGTTTGTTTCGCGGTAAGAAATCCAGGGGAAATTTCACAATCATTTCGCAAGGATGTTAAAAGAAACAAACTGATTCCCGCATTCCGAAATGGAACTTTTCTTTTGTTGATTTGACTTGGGTGTTCATCACTCCTGTTAAAGAGGGATACTACATGTGGATATAAATAAATTATCACCCACTTGAGCTTACGAGTTACGACAGACCATTGCAGGTAATAGCAAGCTCAACCCAAGAGAACATGATAGGATTCCAAGCAGAAGAATGCACTGATAATACAACATCATTGACAGACATAATTGATTCTCAAGTGAGAATCAATCAAGTTGTGACTCACCCAACAACCTCAACTCTTAGCCCAACTTGACATGGGAATAAAACAACAGCTTCTCCCTCCAGAACAATAACATGTGTGTGTATCTTGTACATCATATAGAAACATTTTGTTGGGTAAAACAGACAAGAGACCGAAATCGCAACTATTTCCCTAGCCGCAGAGGGACGCACTCTTGTGTAGTATCTAGGTTACAATTACAATATCACCTCACAACATATGGAACTCGTCGTTGGCACTGGATCTTCTTATGTCCAATTGTCTCTCTGCGGAATTTTGGCGGGCATACAAATTATTGTCCATGGACGAAACTTGACCTTTATAGTATGCTACAAGAGCATCGAGTGGTCTTAGGCAACTTGTTCGTCTTCTTGTCTGCCACAAACAAGTAATAGGGAAAACAAAATCCAAGTTCCATCAGATTAATAAAATTGAGCTTTCTCTGAAATTTCAACTATAGGGTGCATTGTACTGTTCCTATTTCCAAGGTTACTACCTCAGTGCTAAATGATTGAAATGCTAAAATACAATTTGTTCATTAGTTCAAGTAATGAGCATGCATGGCAAACACTTGGTCATCAAAGCTCAACCATCTTAGTTACAAAAATCATAAAGCAAGGTAAAGTTCCGGTCTCCATCAACTGAAAGGCAACTAAACAGTAAGGTTAGAAGAGGGATATGATAGATTATGATAACAACTGGTATCTCAGCCACGGGCATGCTTTTCAATACTGACTGCTATAGAGTTGGCAAGACTAGCAAGTTAGTTCAAGTTATGGCCTATTCAAGGCTAGCTTTTAATGATTTGCCACTATATTTTAAAATATATAACATTGCATTTCATGGTGTTCTATCAAAGAGTGAATAATCAGAAATATTCCTGGCTTTCAATGAGACAGGCAGTTTGCAGTGGCTTTTGGCCAATTCCTATTGTACTGGTTATCTGAGGGAATTAGATAGAAACCAAATTACCTATGACCTCGCACTGTTGGGCAAGGCCAGCATTTTGACTACAAATTATGGGACAGCCAACAGCTTACTTTACTGATTCCCTAAGGATAGAAAACCTGAACACTTGAAAATTTCATGTCAACACTTACAATATTTTCAGAATGTTTTTATCTTCAGAGAATCTATTGAACATACCTTTTGCAAATACAGATTCAACAAAATATGATGACACATTAGTAATAGCTGCATGAGCAGTAGAGAGAAAACAAAGCCAAAGCAAAATAAAGAGAAGATGAATGAAGAAAAATATTGACACTCTGGTAGGCAGAATTGCAATTTTAAGACAAGTTGCAAGTTCAACAATGTTAACCATTCTAAGAGAGGCGCACAGGACGACTCAGCGATTCATAAGCAATGATTTGCACAAAATGTCACAAAGTCACAGCTCACCTGGTTTTGATTTTGCTGATGATGGCTGAACAACAACATGCATCGTGATAACAGTACTGGGAAGATCACCAAAAGGTGCTCTGCACTGTGCAATGCTCTTGTCGTTTTCTAGAATTTTGCCTCCACTTATCAGTTTCACGTCACTAGCAGTCTTTGGGACAATTGTTTTATCTACAACCAGAATCATTGCAGGCATTAGAAACATTGCACAGACATCAGAAGAAGATAGAACTGTTCTTGCACAAACTCAAACATGCACTATGATATTGTATATAGGGAACATTCAATACATTCCTTATCCAAAAAATGCTGGCCGTACACTTTAAAGTGGAGGGATGCAAGGTATTGTATTACATCAAGCTGAACTAAAGAATTAATAGCAGAGAAAAAACAGCAAATACAACACGAGCAGTTATCTTCACTGAAACTCTTCCGGTAAAATAAGAACACATTGTCACACCTCATGTGTCCGGTGTGCAGGTCAGGCAAGACACATGTATTGCTCAAAATCAGAACTAAACACCTCATGTGTCCGGTTAGTTTTAAGGGTTGACATGAAATTTTCAACTAGAAAGTTTGACAATATCTAAGCAAATTTTCTTCCCAGTACTCCAGTTTAACAATATTGCCTTTTGAGATAACCACACGTTGGATGTCCTAAACTCTTAACGATCAACTGATTCATTGATCCATAATGACAGGGAGTACAAGCGTGCACGTTCAACAGATCTCGTTGATAGACAAAATTAAGATAGAAGATCAAAAACTATACGGTGCAAATCAAGACATATTACATATTTCTTCACAGCACAAATGCATGAACTCAATTTTCACTCCCTAACAACAAAATTACAGGATACAGTGTTCTCTCTAATCCTCCCGTGGATGGGAAGAGGATTGGGGGTGTATTTGGTTTGTGCGCAATACAGCCTTGCCAAATTTTTGGTAGTGCCAAAAAATTAGTCTATGTTTGGATGGTTGCCAATTTTCCGGCATGCCCATGGCCCTTTGACCATTTACTATACAATTCTTGCTAGTCCTTGGCCAAACTTGGCAACCAAGGCTAGCCAAAGTTAACACAAGTTGAGCTCAAACATCATGAGATTCTCCAAACTTTGCGGCTTGTAGAGTTTTGTGGCTTTCCTGTTAGGGTGAACTACTCCACAGCCTTCCTTTTGTACTTATCATAGAGTGCTGTTTTGAGCATCATGGACTCTCCCTTGGACTATGTCAGCTCTCATTTTCTTCAGCTCCATAGAGCCTTCTCTTGCATTAACAGCATCCTAATATGGAATGGTCCAGCTATGCCCATTCAGGGAATTCATGGGAATAGTTGCACATTTATCAGAACAAAAGACGTTCTGCACAACTTTGGTTGTTGACATGCCGTTTTAGTCTGCACTACAATGTGGTTCCGGTCACAGCCCCTCAGAGTCAATTCTGGTCAGATATCAAAGACCGTCTTGGATCACACGGTAAATATACCTCTAATTTAAACCTTACTTTAGAATATTAACAAAAAGGGAGCACTTGCTAGTAACAGAAACACCCCATTTTACGTTACAACATTAACAAAAAGCAAGCGCTTGCTAGTAATAGACGCACCACATTTTTTTCCCCACAATCAGACAAGCACCAAATAATGTATGCACGAAAAAAGCAAATCTAAAGAAGCAAGAAGCTTCCTCATCCCCCCTTATTGCTATCTCCTGTCCTCATGCACAGGTAACGTAGCGAGCATGAATTCCTTTACAAATTTAGCAGTGCAGATCACACAGGCACAAACTAGAGCATGCACAGAGACACCACATCACAAGTATCACATAACGTCCGGAGCTCAAGATATGGAATCTTTAGGACCTTTGGGCCAGTCGGCGACGACGCGGTCCTTGAGGGCGGCGACGGTGGTGGCGGCGGCGTTGCAGCGGACGGGGCCGATGTCGGAGCCATCGAATAGCCGGAACTTCACCTCCACCTCCTCCTCCTCCTCCGCCCCCTCCCTCTCCTCCTCTTTCGTCCCCTCCACCTTCGCCTCTCCCCCCTCCGCCATTTCTTGACCTCCCACCAAGAACTAGGATACTCCGGGGACCCAACTGGAACCCCGGGGATTGTAAGCTCGGCGCCGCTGCTCCGAGCAAGAACTTGCGAGCTCGGTTGGGGGCAGGGAGGGGAGGGATTGGGCGCTTGGTTTAGGGTTTGGTGGGAGGCAAGGAGGGCAGGAGAGGAGGAGCAAGGGGGAGAGAAGAGCCGAGGCTCTGCAAGGGCAAGGTAGCAGAAAATTCTCTTTCCTTTTCTCTTAATAAAGTTGGGGTTTTATTGGTGGTTATTTCGGAGGTGGTCTTTCTCTCCTGTATTAGGCCCACAAATTTGACTTGCCGACAAACTATTTTAATTTTTCAAAAAGAAATTTGATAAACTATGTTAAAGATGGTATACGAAGGTAAGTTAGATTCTACTAGACGAGAGAGGAGAAAAGAAGGTCAAATATTTTTAGATTTAATTTTTAATATAATTTTTTATTAATATTGAAACTAACAAATCAGTAGTACTAGATTCATCATAGCATATATTTTTATAATATATATAATTATTTTTAATTAAATTAAAATATTTAAAAAATAATAGTCAAAGTATCATTTTAGAGACTTTAACATGTCCAAACTACTTATATTTTGATTCATAGAGATATTTTCTTTTTCTCTTAAAGTTAAGGGTTTTATTGGTGGTTATTTCCGTGTTGATCTTTTTCTCTTGTACTGGACGATGTTTGGGTTGTAGATAAACTATTTTGATTTTCCAAAGAAAAGATTGGTAAACTATGTTAAACGTGATGCATGAAAAAACAAGTTACAGTAAGTTGGGAAATAAGTGTCCGTGTGATCTATTTTACACACTTCAAGTTACCGTTTGTTACTTGGCATGCTAAAGCTTATTGTAATGAATTGTGGGATGATATGTGAACATGATTATACCATTTCTGAAAAATCTAGCAGATTCTCTGTTTGTATAGGTAATTTTCGACGATACATTACAAGATGGTAAAAACTTACGGATGTCCTTTCAAAAAAAAACTTACGGATGTCTCATGTTTTAGATTACATTCCATTTCGAAGTATATATTTGTCATAAAGCTTTAGGTTGAACCATATTTTAATTTTTTTGTGACACTTTCAACCAGATTTAACATACGTAATTTCACTTTGAACCATATGTAGTGGATGTCCAGGATCTAACAGCATGGGCCCACATACCAAACCAACGTAGCGAAGATGCGTGGACCTATTGTTTGCCACATCGGAGGCAAATTTTTGGTGGATGTGTCCAATGCAATAAAGGGGTTAGCGGCGAGCGAGTCGAGTCTAACTAGTTCCGATCCCCACTGAACCAAACCCCCAAACTCAATTCAAACCAATAGAGGTTACAAGAGAGCGAAGAAAAGCACGACCTAGGACATGGCTGTGCGGCAGCATTCATCGTTGTAAATATAAGGAAGTTTTTACCGTCTTATAATGCATCATTGGAAATATCTACAAGGAATCTACCAAATTATTCAAATATGGTGTAATAGTCTTCACATACACATAGTTTCACCCTATGATTAATTACAACTAGATTTAACGCATTATGTAACAAAAGACAACGGCTTGTTAACACTTGAAATGCGTAAAATATAGGAATTAGGGAAAATTCTATAGCCGATTGTTTTCCAACCTTAACTTTTGTCCCCAAAACCAAAATAGTTTGGCATAAGTCAAACATGGGTCTAATACATGAGAAAAGGACCAATATTTGAAACTTATATAGTTGATTTCACTATGTTGAAGTTCTGCTTTTTCTCGGAAAACATAAAACGTCGAGTAAATTCCACTTTGAGCTAGGTATTTGTCCTAAAGTTACAAGTTAAGTTATATTTTATTTTTTCTGACACCTTGATCAGATTTAGCACACATAATTCTAACAATATTTAATTTGGAGTGGTTCTGACATGATAGTCTCACCTATTAGGTTGACGTCACTTGTATTATTAGACATGTTGCACGTCAAATCATAGCTAAGGGGAAGGTGAAAAAAGATCAAACCCTAACTAAAAAATATTAGGATAAATGGTGGAATGAAGATTTAGGAGAAGGATTACTTATACTTGGAGTCAGATAGTTCTTGGGCGACCACCTTTTATGTTTTCCGGTACAAGGGAAACTTCGGCACATTCAAATCAACTGTATAAGATCAAAAAGTTGATCGGTCATGCAAGTTGCAGTTTAATAAAAACAGTGACCCTGTTTGTTTACTTTGGCCTCTAACAAATCAGTGCACTTGGCGGTCTAAGGTTCTGAGGAAGTTTAGCATCTACTGCCATTACAAAGTTTTGTGGGCACTTGATAGTCTCTAGGTATTCTCCATATGTTCTACACAGCTTGGACCATCTAGACAACATGGGGCCGTATTTTTTACAATCACAACATGATCCCTTCGGGCCTAAAAAAGCACGAGTCCTTTGGGGAATACCACAAGATAGATGTCTAAAGGTAGTTTTCTCAGCACAGTTTGGAGTTTAGGGAGAGAAATTGATACCAAAAAATTCAAGCATCAATGCTTGGATAAATGTTAAAAATAGCTAGCAAAGTAATTATACCAAAAGAAATTAAGCATTACTACTCCTATGTATGTAGAAAATCTCTAGGCACTTGCCCGAAAATGCATCCAGCTCCAGCTATCTCCAACTAGGGTTGAAAACGATACAGAAACGGTCGGAAAGAGGTCTAACCGTTTCCGTTTCCGCACTCTTTTATTGGAACGGAAACGAATATGGAAACTTCGGAAACAGGAAGTACCGGAAACGAAAACGAGACGAATACGATCGAAAACGAAAACGATAGCGAATATTTATCGGTACACAAAAACCCCTTGAACCGTGCACAAAAACACAACAAAACCAACAAGACATAAATAATATGTCACATAAACAATTAAGCACAACATAATAATATGACAGAACTCATCAAATAGAGGTTTTAGCCATAAACAATTAACCACAACATGACAATAGCATATCAAATAGAATATATAACATAACTAATTAACCACAACATGAAGTTGACAACATAACAAAAGAGATTTTCAACCATAAAGAACATATTAAATAACCATCAGTTCAGTTTATATAGTTCACCAAACACATGTTTCAGGAAGCAAACACATAGTTTCAAAGTGAATATAAGATACAGATAGTTGAAAGTTCAAACATAAATTGAAAGATAAATAACAGCTCTACTTTCAAGAATTTACAGGCTATGTCAGTCCTCCATTTTCTCCATCATGTCATTCTCCAAATCATTATCATTGTCATTGTCTTACTCCTTAAACTACAAAGGCAAATATGAAATATTCATATTATCATTATTTTTGATAAGTAGTTGACATAACAAACTAAGATTCAAAGTTAGATAAGAAAAGGCAAACCATGTGCACCAAGCTTGCAAAACATCGCTCAAGGCCCTTAATGTCCAACTCGGTAACAATAGATGGAATTTTGCCACCTAAATTATTAATCAAAACTAATTAGCCTTAAATATTCTTTTACATGATGAACAAACTATTGAAACAAAAATAGTAAATTACCTTTTGATGCCGCGGTCTAATCTTTAGTACAAACTAAAGCCTGAACAGTCTCAGGATCTAGACGGCTTCGAAATGGGTCAATGACCCGTCCACCAGCACTGAATGCCGACTCCAAAGCAACTGTAGATACTTGCATAGAAAGTACATCACGAGCAAGCTGAGAGAGAATAGGGAACTCAGTTTGTTTGACCTTCCACCATGATAAGATATCAAAATCTTTGTTTCTAAGTGTAAGAGGTTGCTCCAAGTACACTTCTAACTCAGTTTTCGTACCATGATCAGTTCCACTTTTGCTATGCAAGAACATGTCAAGATCATCATCTCCATCAACATCATCAAACTGAGAAGCCACTTGATGCACATTAATAGCACTAGAAGCTGTATTCTTTGAAGTTGAGGCATAAGCTTGAAACAACTGGTTAACAACCATATTAAACTTCTCAATCTCTTGCATAGAAGTGCCAGGGTAAATTCTTGGTGCATAAAATTCTATCACATTTCTCTTATATCTAGGATCAAAGAAGCATGCTATAGTAAGTGCCATGTTGGACTTTTCCCAATACTTATCATATTTAATTTTCATGGAATGTGCCATAGTCTTAATTACTGCATCAGAGCTATCACACCATTCTGTAATTACAATCTTAATCTTACAGAAGCTGATGAAAAATAGATTTGCAGTCGGATATTTAGAGCCAGAAAATATCACAGTAGCATCAACAAATAGTTTCAAGCATGCAGATATTTTTGTAGCCATGATCTAATTATTCAAAGTACGAGCACATTTTCTATATTTCCTTTCATGCCAAAGAAAAAGCCTATCAAAAGCATCTTTATAGTAAATTGCACTCTTCCACATGTCATATATGGAATTCCACCTTGTAGGCATTTCTAATGAGAGTTCTGAATTCACATTCAAGTCACATTCTGAAGCACACTTCTTAAACTCCTTGTATTGCAATGGAGAATTCTTCACAATTGCAACTATATTTCTAATATTTGCAATAGCTGGTGCAATTATCTTAAGACCATCTTGAGCAACGAGGTTCAAAATATGATTCAAACATCTCACATGAAAAAAAGATGCCATCACAGACTAATGGAGATATTTTATTTAACTTGGCTACTACCTCCTCAACACATTTATCATTGGTTGCAGCATTATCCAATGTAAGTGCAAATAATCTCCTATCAAAATTCCAATCCACTATGCTATCATAATACTCCAAGCATAAATTCTTTCCCGAATGATGCCCTTCTACATGCATAAACTTGATAATCCTTTTTTGCATGGACCAACTATAATCTATCTAATGAACCGTGATGCACATGTAGCCTTGGTTTGATTAGATGTCCACATGTCCATGGTTGTACTAAAACGTCATTGAAGTGTTTTAAAGTACTCATATAATTTCTTCTTTTCCTCCACGAATATATTCACTATATCTTTCTTCACGATAGGGCGACTTTTAATTGGAAAAGTAGGACGCAAAGACTTGATGAAATCAACCATATATTCATGTTCAACAATATTGAAGGGATATTCATGCATGATAATTGCAAGATAAAATTTCTTTAAACTGACAGCCTCATCATATCTATAAGTCTCAACCGATGCAATGGAGTCGTTACCTTCACTCTTCTTCAGATTAAGTACTTGCTGCCCAATCAAGATATTGTGTTGATGTTTCAAGTGACTTCTAAAAGCTGATGTGCCTCGACTGCTCTCTCGTCGGTTCACATATTTGCATCCACTCTTATTGCACTTAGCCCATAGCTCTACAAAATCATTGCTATTTTTATCTTTCACAGTCTTATCATACTTCGTGAAGTGCTCCCAAACATCAGATGTTGACTTCTTTGATCTCTTCGTAGGAGGAGGCCTGACCCTAGTTTCATCGGTTAATTCCACAGTTGGAGTTGAAGCAGGAGTTGTAGCATTTGGAGTTGAAACGGCATTAAGGATACACATAGCCGGGGATGTCACACTTGCACTTGCACTATTACTACCGGTAGTGTCCATCTGTGAGAAAAAAGTACATGCTTTAGTACACCTTAATACAACTAAGCAGTTCAGAAAAAAATTAAATTGCTGATCAAGCATATGTTACTATTTGTTCCAGCACAGGGCAAAAAAGTTGACAAATTTCATGATTTGTGATAGCTTCGAGATGATCTTATGACAATGCTTATTGCTGAACATGAAACAATTGCGGCTGTTCTGACATGGTCTGTTTTTCTACTAGCCCAGGTACACAAATGTTTTCACTGGCATGGACAGATCATTAAATATAAATTGCCTAATTGATTTGAATATCATACAATCATACCGTATTGTGATGCTGAACCCCACCAAGATGAGAAAAGCCCAGGCAGAGGTTGATTCTGTACTCAGCGATGGGGTAATTACAGCATACAAGCTCAAGAGTCGGGCAATTAGGAACCGAGATTAGACAAATAGCAGATACAAACAAAACAACTAATTGATATTGTTTGTGAATTGTGATGTACTCTCTCCACTAATTCTTATTAACATGTGAACTCTCTCATGCCTTCTTATTAACAACTAGCAAGTGACTTGTGAATTTTTGATCTGTTAATGCCTGCTGATTTGCTAGAGTACATACCGTTGCGGGCTTCGGCGTCGCCAGAGTGGTCAATTGGGCGGAGGTGGAGTGTTGCTGGCTGGTCGTGGATGTGCGTCGTCGGGGCCTCACGTCGCCTGGTGGCTGGGGGTGGAGGGTGCGTGTCGCGTGTCGCCGAGTGGCCGGGATTGGCGGTCGGGGGCGGGGGCGCTGCACGGGGAACAGGCGGAGCAGGTGGGGCGGTAGGGCGATGCTGCACGGGGGTTGCCGGGTCGGGGCCGGCCGGCCGGATGGGCTGCACGGGGAACGGGGGAGCACGGGGGGTGACGGCCGACGGGGCGGCGCTAGCGCTGCACGGGGGTCGGGGACGACGGGGACGGCCGCTGCACAAGGAATGCGGGGGCGGGGCCGCGGGGGGACGTCCGGCACCGACGAGGCGGCGCAGCACGGGGGGCGGGGCGACGGGGTGGCGGCCTGGCGGGGCGCAGCACGGCAGCAGCCACTCAGCCAGGGCCCAAGGGTGCTTAGGTTAGGGAATAGGGATGCTTAGGTTGAGATGGGCCAGCTAGCGGATGGGCCAAATTATATGGGCTTATTTCAGAAATTTTCGTTTTTGTTATACGGAATTTCCGATACCGTTTCCGTTTCCGACGTGAAAATCTCTCCCGTTTTCATTTTTTTTCCGTGTAAAATTTACCGTTTTCGTTTCTATTCCGACAATTACCGTTTCCGTTTCCGTATAAAATCCTCCGTTTCTGTTTTTTTCGAAAACGGACGGAAATATTTCGTTCCGTTTTCAAGCCTATCTCCAACCATCATCATGAGTTCAGATTCGTGCCATGTGGGACTCTTTGACCAGGCCGAGGGTCTGGGGTGCCACGCTGGACAATCTACATTGTCACGTCATCAAAATACGGAGGGTGTACAAGATTAGGACAATAGGTGGACTCTTTTAGCAAAAATAGGGAGTCAAGAAGACATTTCTCAATACATGGACTATACTGATCCAATCGCACAAGTTTAATGGTGGTTGATGCATTTTAATCAACTAGGTAAACTGAAACAGCAATAACCAAATCCGTTGGTGCTTTTTTTCGAAACGGATTTTTGGTGCATTTTGGTTCAGTCGAGAACAACGCTAATACAATCACCCTGATTAATTCCTGCCTTAAGATATTCAAACAACGATACAAGTATAGCAGTACGAGTAAACTTGCATAACTAAGAGCAGCTATTCATCAGTTAGGGACACTTCTACCACTAGAAATGACAACAGCTACCGAACAACTGTCTTCAAAACACAGCCTAGTTGTTTCAGTTAGATGGTAAACACCATAGAGCAAAAAGTTTCGCCTTGTGCAGCTCTATTGAGTGAGATCTGACCCAAAAGTCTCACACCACAGCTTCTTGCCGAGATTTTGGTGCGAGTTCATCGATACAAATGTTTATGGTAAGTTCATGTTACGATCAAGGAAGACATGGATGCTGCACAACAAGAAACAACTGAAGAAGGAGGACATGTTTCTGATGGCTCTGAAGAAAGGAACCCTGCTGCTAAACTGAGAAGGTCGAAGCGAGAGACGACGAAGTCTGTTCGATATTCTGGGTCGGAATGGACGAGATGAAGCCACGCTGCAGCTCTTCGAGTGGCGGGGTAACGCTGGACCCGCTTGTAAGCGTGCGTGGGTAGCTATTTGAAGGGTTCCCGATGCGCTGGGTAGGCATCGATCGGCAGGACTCTGAACCCAACCATTTTCTGAACCTCTTTGCTCACCTCTCCCATCTGGATCTTCCTATCTGAATCTTCTTGCTGAACCCCAGATTGTATCCCCTACACTGTGCTCGTGAGTTAATCAAGTATTGGTCTGTAACATCTTGGTATCAGAGCCTTGCTCCGATCAATCTGGAGCTTCCGATCCACGCCACACGCAAGATGACGAAGGCGCTAACCACCGACGAGAACGTGCTCCTAATCCTGGAGAAACTCTCCAAGCTTGACGCCATGGAGACCCGCCTCACCAAGCTGGACGTCATCGAGGAGGATTCGAAGGCACTGGCGTTCGATGTGAAGGGGATCCGCACCGATCTCAGCATCTGGAGGCCCGTCGTCGACAAGCAGGTTGCGGAACTGCAGATCGCGGTGGATGATCTGCAAGGGCGCCTCCGGCAAGTGTGCCCGCCGCCGGCACCAACCAATCGTACTACCCCGACTGCGACCGACGCCATCAAGCTGGGCACGGCCACCGCGTCAAGGCAGCCACCGCTCCTTCCTCATCCTGCGTCGGTGCTGCAACCACCGCCGCAGGGGGGCGGACATGCAGGCCAAATTGGGCAAGGCAAGGAAATCAACACCGGGGGGTCGTTCTCTGGGGTGAATCTCACCCTGGAAACACCTCCGGTCAAGGGTACGCAATTCGTCGCCTGGCCTTATCAGTCTCCTTCACTTATGCACGACTTTGTTTCGCCTTGTTCGGGATCGAGTTCTCAGATGATAGGTGTAGGGGGAAACGTTTTGCCACGAGTCAAATTTCCAGTTTTTGATGGGGATAATCCGAAATGGTGGAAGAAAAATTGTGAGAAATACTTCACCATGTTCGGAACCCATACTTCAAATTGGAAGGATCTGGCTATGATGCATTTCACTGGCCTAGCCACTCTGTGGGTTCAGTCTGTTGAGCATAAGATAGGAAATTACACTTGGGACGAGTTCAGTGAATTAGTGTGCAATAGGTTTGGGAAACAACAATATCAAGCTCTCATCCGTAGGCTAAAACATGTGAAACAAACTGCTTCAGTTCAGGAATATATAGAGTCCTTCAATAACTTGATGCATCAGATGTTAGCACATAACCCCACGATAGACCATGAAATTTTTACCACTTCGTTTATTGATGGGCTCCGGGATGAAATTCGTACTGTAGTTATCATTCAAAGACCACCCGACTTGGATACTGCTGGGACTTTGGCATTGTTGCAGGAAGAGGTCCTGGAGAGCATGCCGCGCAAGGAAGGCAGGCGTCCTGAATCCACTTCATGGAGCAAGCCGGCTTACATGAGAAATGCTGTACCACTGCCTCTACCTCCTACTCTCAAGCCTGTTGCTGTAGCAACATCGGAAGATAGGCGCGGTACAGATGCAGCTCGAACTAATACCGTCAATACAGGAGGGGGAAAGCTTGGGGCCCTCAGAGCATACCGACGGGCTCGAGGTCTCTGTTATACTTGTGGTGAAAAATGGAATCCCCAACATAAATGTGCTCAAACTGTCCAGCTTCATATTGTGGAAGAGTTGTTGGATATGTTACAAAACTCTGAACCAGAGCATGACATGTGCAATGAGTGGGAACAAAATGACGGACATGAGGAATTACTGTCTCTCTCTCGGCAAGCTGTACAGGGAACTGATGGAGTTCAGACAGTGAGATTGCATGGGAAGATTCAGCAGTACAGGGTGCTAGTACTTATTGACTCGGGCAGTTCGGCTAGTTTTGTCAGGGCATCTTTGGCCAGCAAACTCAAGGGTGCAGTACCACTTGCACAACCTGTGAAAGTCAGGATAGCTGATGGGGGCATTTTAAAAGGCACAATGCATTTCCCAAATTGTCCATGGTGGAGTCAGGGTGTGGCATTTCAAACAACTCTGAAGGTTATTCCCTTGGAATGTTATGACATCATTTTAGGGATGGATTGGCTCATGGAGCACAGCCCCATGAATGTTGATTGGGTTAACAAGTGTCTCTCCTTCCAGTATAGATGTAAATGGGTCACCCTGAGAGGCATTCAACCTGATACCACCCAGTGTAATGCTATCACTGAGAGAGAATTTGATACTCTGTATGGTATGCAAGAAGTGGCTCATTGTCTCTATGTGTGCTCAACAGAAGACAGTCCTACATCTCAGTGCCCGGCTGAAATGCAACCTCTTATCAACAAATACCATGAATTGTTTGCGGAGCCAAAAGGGTTACCACCTGCACATCCTTTTGATCATGTTATTCCCTTGCTGCCAGGGGCACAACCTGTTAGTGTCCGACCTTACCAATATAACCCAGAGCAGAAAAATGAAATTGAAAAACAGATCGCAGAGCTCTTGTAGAATGGGGTAATCAAGCCTAGCTCTAGCCCATTTTCTTCTCCCGTGATTCTGGTAGCCAAGAAGGATTTGACATGGCGTCTGTGTGTGGATTACCGTCACCTCAATGCCATCACGGTAAAAAATCGATACCCCATTCCAATCATAGATGAGTTATTGGATGAGTTGGCCGGCTCCAAATTCTTCACTAGCCTAGATCTTCGCTCGGGCTACCATCAGATTCGCATGAAAGAATCAGATGAACACAAAACGGCCTTTCAAACACGTAATGGTCATTATGAATACAAGGTCTTACCCTATGGTCTGACAGGGGCCCCAGCTACCTTTCAGGGTGTCATGAACAGTATTCTATCACCATATCTGAGGGTGAGTGTACTTGTGTTCATCGATGATATCTTAATCTTCAATCCATCTTGGGCAGAGCATCTGGTGCATGTGGAACAAGTATTTCAGATTTTACAGCAGCACCAGCTAAAGGTGAAACTGTCCAAATGTAAATTCGGGCAACAGAGGCTAGCCTTCTTAGGGCATGTAATTAGCTCTGAAGGAGTGTCCACTGATGAAACAAAAATAGCTACTATCAGGAACTGGCCTACTCCTCAGAATGCTAAAGATGTCAGAAGCTTCTTGGGGCTAGCAGGGTACTACAGGAAATTCGTGAGGCATTTTGGGGTCATGAGTAGATCATTGACAGACTTGCTCAAAAAGGGGACAGTGTTTGTATGGACTCATGATACAGAAGCATCATTCCAAGCACTTAAGCAAGCCCTTATATCAGCTCCTGTGTTGGCTCTTCCAACTTTTAAGGAGCAATTTGTAATAGAAACAGATGCAAGTGATAAAGGAGTGGGGGCAGTTTTAATGCAAAAAGGACATCCTTTAGCTTTCTTGAGTAAGGCTCTAGGACCCAAGAATAGAGGGTTGTCCACCTATGAAAAAGAATGCATTGCCATTCTGATGGCCATTGACCATTGGAGGCCTTACCTGCAACATGGGGAATTTTTGATTTATACGGATCAGCAAAGCCTAGTGCATCTGAATGACCAACGGCTATCTACCCCATGGCAACATAGAGCTTTCACCAAACTGTTGGGGCTGCAATACAAGATAGTGTACAAGAAAGGTGCAGACAATAGAGTGGCAGACGCACTCTCCAGGCGTGCACAAGCTTCAGATACAGAATTATTTCATATGTCAGTGTGTACCCCATCTTGGCTCGATGAAGTAACTGCTGGATATCTTTTGAACCCAAAAGCTCAACAACTATTGGCCAGTCTTGCTGCTGGTGCAACCAAAGAACATTACACTTCAGTAAATGGTGTAATCAGGCACAAGGGAAGGATTTGGTTGGGAGAGAACCCCACGCTGCAACAGAAAATCATGGAGTCACTACATGATAGTGCAATTGGCGGCCACTCAGGCTTTCCTGTGACTTATCACCGCATCAAAATGTTGTTCTCATGGCCTCACATGAAACAACACATCAAAGACTATGTCGCCACTTGTCCTATCTGTCAACAAGCAAAGCCAGAGCGTGTCAAATACCCCGGGCTGTTGGAACCATTAGCCATTCCACCACAAGCTTGGCACACAGTAACGATGGACTTCATCGAAGGCTTGCCACGATCATCCGGTTACAATTCCATTCTCGTGGTAGTCGACAAATTCTCCAAGTATGCCCATTTCGTTCCTTTGGCTCACCCTTATACTGCGGCAGGAGTAGCTAAAGCATACATGAATAATGTATATAAACTCCACGGAATGCCCAAGGAAGTGGTCTCGGATCGTGACAGAATCTTTACCAGCACCTTCTGGCGAGAATTACTTCGCTTGTCTGACACAAAGATGTCCATGAGTACACCATATCATCCAGCTTCCGATGGCCAAACTGAGCGCGTCAACCAATGCATTGAGACTTATTTGAGATGCTTTGTGCATACTTGTCCTCACAAATGGTCAGATTGGCTCTCCCTCTCAGAGTTCTGGTACAATACCTGTAAACATGACACTCTGCAGAAGTCTCCCTTCGAAGTGCTGTATGGACATCAACCCAGACATTTGGGAATTGATGTGATGCAAGCATGTGAACCACCTGAACTATTGGACTGGGTGAATGAAAGAGATGAGATGAGAGCAGCTCTGCATCATCATTTGCAATGAGCTCGATTACGCATGAAACAACAAGCTGATAAAAAAAGAACAGAAATGGTGTTTCAAGTCGGAGACTGGGTTTATCTGAAATTACAGCCATACGTGCAGAAATCAGTGGTTACCCGAGCTAATCAGAAACTCTCTTTTAAGTTCTTTGGACCATACCATATTCTGCGAAAAATTGGATCAGTGGCATATGAACTTGAATTGCCTCCCACATCAACCATTCATCCTGTAGTTCATGTCTCACAGCCGAAGCAAGCTCTGGGAGCAGAGGACACGATCGTGCCGAACCTGCCTCCCTCTCATATCGCCGACTCACAACCTGAAGCTATTCTGCAACAACGTGTCTATCGTCGGGGTTTCCGTCAGGTACCGCAAATATTGGTGCATTGGACAGGGCGATCAGATGATCTGGCAACTTGGGAAAATGAGCAGGCGCTGCGAATTCGTTTCCCACGAGCACCGGCTTGGGGGCAAGCCACTTTTCAAGGGGGGAGGAATGTTACGATCAAGGAAGACATGGATGCTGCACAACAAGAAACAACTGAAGAAGGAGGGCATGTTTCTGATGGCTCTGAAGAAAGGAACCCTGCTGCTAAACTGAGAAGGTCGAAGCGAGAGACGACGAAGTCCGTTCGATATTCTGGGTCGGAATGGACGAGATGGAGCCACGCTGCAGCTCTTCGAGTGGCGGGGTAACGCTGGACCCGCTTGTAAGCGTGCGTGGGTAGCTATTTGAAGGGTTCCCGATGCGCTGGGTAGGCATCGATCGGCAGGACTCTGAACCCAACCATTTCTGAACCTCTCTGCTCACCTCTCCCATCTGGATCTTCCTATCTGAATCTTCTTGCTGAACCCCAGATTGTATCCCCTACACTGTGCTTGTGAGTTAATCAAGTATTGGTCTGTAACAGTTCATCAGTTGACTCATCAACCAGCTCCGGAGGAACCAGCAGAAAGAACTTGCCCAACTGAACTCCATCCAGCAACGAGCTACTTGCTACAAGAGGATCCATCTGAAACACAAGCCTCCCTTCAGCACCGGCAGCACGGTGAACAGCTATGATCTTGGATGAATAACTTGGTTCAGACTCGTGAGGCCTGATGCAAACCAAGGTGAGAGCATTGCCGATGTCAGTCAGAGTGTTGGTTAGGAGGAACATGGGCAGGTCTTCCCAAACAAAGAGAACAAAGTGGCGGTCTCGTGCCATGGAGATTGGTCTGCGACCATCCGTGCTTGGTGACAAAGTGGTCCAGAAGCGATCCTGTTGACCTATGAAAGAGCAGCCATCCTCTGGGCAGAACCATGGAGCATGTGTACACGCACTTTCATGCTTCTCTTTCTGGTCATGTGTGATGAACTCATCACAGCCATATTTTGTGTTTGAGCATGGCACCCTGACGGCGTTGATGAATTGCTCAAGTGCAAAGCAACGGCTATAGCCAGTTCTTTTGCAGCAGATGACACATTTATGCGGTAGCTTCTCGAAGCACAGTGAACACAAAACATGCCCAAGCTCACACTGAAGAAATAAGAAAGCATATGGCGTATTGAACAATGAACAGCAACAAAGAATGGATGATAATCTGGAGAAACAAGAAGATTGAAAGAGACGCACAACAGAGTGCAATGCCTCCTTAGTCCTTTTGAGTCGATGGGAGGAACAGGGAGCAATGCAGGATAACCACATTTGATCTCACTAAGAGATGAAATATTACAAGCACCCCTCCAGGATGGAAAAATACACCGGCAAAAAGCCAAGAATATGCAGCTAAGGTCAACTAGCACTTGACTACTACCCACTAGATTGAAAAGAGCTACTCCTCAGTAAGGTCCTCACCTTTCTGGAAAAATGAGTGCTACGTATTCAGTTTTGAGACACCAACTAAACTCCCACAAGGTGCCATTTGGGCATCCAAGCAAGGACAGCAGCAGGGCAAATAAACAGAACAATCACAGCAAGCAAGCTCGTTATGTCACCAAAATGTTGTTCCCTCGTTATATGCCTTCTGAATTTTAGGGAAACTGGCAGGCAGCTTCAACTTGTTTTCGGGGAAAAGTTCTGGTTTTAACTCTCAACTATTGGAAAAGCATCTACATCTACTCTTAGGGAGAAAAAAGGCATCTACACAGAAATACATTATCATGTAACTGTTAGAACAAAAATAAAAATTAAATGCTGTGGGTGCTAGCAATGGTTTGTGCCGATTGATCACCTGAAAGATGGGTGGCTTTAGGGGCTCGAAGCAGATGTTGCAGTCAAGAACTTGGGAATCCATCTTGAAGGAGATATCGCGATCCGACCTCCCTTCCACCACCGTTTATTGTCCTTTTCCACCTGGCCCTGCTCCCAACTCCTTCCCCATCTTCCTGCTCTCGCTCTCTTCTTCCACCATGGAAGAGTTCGTCTCGTTGGGACGTGACACTGACTCCTCAGCCAAGGCAAGGAGGAAGGCTTTACAGGAGGGAAGAGAAACCAAAGCATGTGAGGTGGGTTGCGTTTCTTCCTTTGCAATGATGTGTGCCATCAAAATACTTGGGATTGATCCATATGTCAACACTAGAACGACAAGATTTTATATATAGATAGATAATTCTTCTCCTTTAGCCACACTATAAGCAGCAAAGCAGTCACACATGTTGCAGTCACCTCCATCATTTTGTGTAGGCGATGATACACGACGACGATGCAAACGCAACTGTCTAGCTTCTGACGTATATGATATACGCTTTCGTCGTGCTTCGGCAGCAGATGAAGCATCTGGTTGTGGCACATCTGATCAAGGACAGGGATGATACGATTATGAATCAGGTGACAATGTCAATCAATATAGGAAAGCATGTAAGCCGTAGGTGGTATACTCATAAGCATAAAGGCAAGTATAAATTATTAGAAAGAGCACTGTAGTGATCATACCAGCACCAGCAGGCCGACTACGTAGACGACCCGTCCAGGGCGCCTTGATGTGGAATCACAATCTGTAGGGATGTCATCACTGTGGCCCGACAGCTCACCATCTGGCAATGCGTCAATCTCAGCAGAAGCAGCAGCCTCCTCCGTATAGTAATAGATAGAATATAGTAGAATCCTTTATATAACCAGTAAGGGGCTACATAAATGTGCGATTAACATCAAACTGTAAGGTTGCCTAAATGGCGCTTAGTATAGTGAAGCACCAAACTGCAACAGAGGAAACTGGTGTAGTATGTCTGCGCTTATGAAGTGTATATGTATGACGTGGCGGTGCCCCAAGAGCTGAAGACATCATCCAAACACCATGCGCATGGACAAACTCAAAGATAGTAAATGCTGCACGGAGAATCTGTTAAGGAAACATTCATAAATATGATTATTTGGTTGATGCTAGTGGAAATGTTGTGAGGCAGTAGCACTGCCATTTTATTAAGATAAACAAAGAAATATGTACAAAAGTACAATAGCCCCTCGGAGGCCAAAAACTGAAAATTACATCTCAATCGAATGCAAGAGCCCCTCCTCTTTGATCTATATTTTTCTTCATGAGACCAGACACCTCAAGTACCCTTAGGCCCTGTTTGGAAGGCCTGAAAATATTTACCCTTGTAAACATATTACAATGGTATTTTACGAGCCTCCCAAAAAAACCCTTGAATACAAGGGTATTTATTTCCGGTTGAATTTTTGTTTGGGTAAACTGATGCACGGTGCGCGGTTGGTTGAATTGCCCGCGGTTTCTCGCCGTCCGCTACCGCGGTTGTTTCCGCCTTTCAGGCCAACAAGGCACAGGCCCGAGAAATGTTGCCGTTCGATATGCTGGAAGCAGAACAAAATTGCTTTGATCACACACAAAAAAACCTCAAAAAGAAACCCAGCTCTGGAGCAAAAGGAATGCTCCTTCAGTAGCTGCTCTGCACAGATACGATACGACGTGCCATTTTTAGCTTACAAATAGCTTTTCGTGAAACAAGCATCTGCCAATAGGCAGGGAAAACAAATGGGTTAGCCAAAGAGAATTTACAGACACATCAAGAAACAACAGGATCAGCAACAAGGGAACTGGAGCTCGGCAGATGAGAACAAAAGTCTGAACAAAAGTCTGAGCAAAAGTTTGAACAAAAGTCTGAACAAAAGTCTGAGCAGATGAATAATGATGCGGCAGTTGACCTCCAGGCTCCCAACCAGCAGAGAGATAACACGGTATATCACCTCCTAACAATTCAACATAAGCTATAAACATAAATGAAACCAAAAGTATCATTGGAATAACTAATCACCAAAAGATAACAATTCTGCAACCATCCTACCCTGATGAAAACTTCAACATCCACTTAAAAGCCCTGCAAACAACAGGAAAACCAGCACAAACATTACTCTCTGATATCTGAGCATGCATGGGAAACGGATTGAAAGTATCACTACGAATTGAAAGTATCCACACAACAACCTTATCATCTCAACTGCATGTCTTGCCTAGTTTGAAAGAAAGTGCTACTGTACCTTCACCAACATCGATTACAGGCCTAGGTCAAATGAAGGATAGTCATCCATCAGTCTCTGAATCTTGGGATCTCTCTGTGTTGGGTTATTTGGAGCAAAAGAGAGGCCACTGCTAGCTATCAAATGTGGATCAACATAAGCAATATTAGTGTACTATTCTCAATACATAAGCAAAAAATTATCAAGTCACTTACATGGAGGCAATTGAGTTCCAAGCTTCGCCACTTCCTTCTTCAACCACAGCCCTCGAAGGCTTGAATCATAGCACAGAAAAAGCTCTCGATTCATGGAATCCTTAAAGATGTCAGAAGCAAGCACCTTGATCTCATCGGACAGATCAACCATAGCATTCAACACTTCCAAGCATTTGCAAATTGAGTATTGTTGTCCTTGTTGCAATGCTTGGTCTTTCATCCTTGAGTATTGTTCTCTCTTGAGTTCAACATAAGGTAGCATGCTATCTTCAATGCGTGGTGCCGATGTGGACCCTTTTTGCTTGTTGGGTTTTGCTCCTTGTCCTCCAGGAATCCTGCTCCTTGAATTAGCATGATCTTCATCATAGTCTTCAGCTGTAAATTCTTCATCATTGTGATCTACTGACAATTGAGAATCAAAACTCCTCCTAATGGCATCCCTTCTTTCAACTTCATACATGGAGTTTTGTCCTTCGTCTTCAATGACGTAATTGTCTATTCCTTGGCTTTCCATGACCGTCATTTTTGGAGGCGGATCTATGGTACTGTCTCTTTCACCTCTAAGATGTTTCCTACTGGCACTTGACTCCTTGTTTTTCCTTTCTAGCATCAGAACTTGTATTCAAGGTGCTCTCTCTTTCACCTCTCGATTGAGTGGGCAAACTAGAAGTGAAGCAATGCTTACCTTGGGCCAATTGACCTATTAAGCATCAAATGAGTCTATAAGAAATCAGTAGCTACCTTAGATTATTTAAAGGAAAAGCATGAACTTACCTTCATACAAGAGATCCAATGCCTCAAACAATGGAAAGCTCTTCTTTTCATACTTCCTTAGCTTTGGGTCCTCCTACCAAGTAATAGAAGGATCAAAGATAGTTTGAAGCTGTGGTTAGAATGGTTAGAATTAGAATGGTTAGAAGCTTACTTCAATGATCTCATCCCATTTCTCAGCTGTGGTGTTGATAATGCATGTAGTTGGGTTCCAAGAAATGCCACTACGCTTGACGATTGATTTAATTGCCTTGTAATCCTTTTTCAATTGTGCTTCTTTATCTAGTATTTGTGACTTGGTAAAACTAGCTTCTGGAAATAGCGTGTTGATATCCTTCACGATTCGGTTCCAACCTTCAGAACACCAACCATTCTGGCCACGGTAGTGAGAAAGATTGTATTCAGTGAGCACTTCGACCAATCCCTTTTCATACTTTGATGTCCACCTCGCCCTTTGTGCCATTAAAACCTAGAACAAAATAAGAGAAAAGACAAAATAAGACAAAGCTAACATAAAGTTCTTGGATTAGCAGAAATAAGAGAAAATAACAAAAATAAGACAAAGCTAACAACACAAGTCATAGAATAATACATTATCTAGTGTTGATGCTCATCGAGCAGATCTCCGTTGCACCCTTCGGTTCCTGCTTCTTTCATAATCTATCCACATATTCTTTGCTATGTCATCTCTCAGTGCATTGCCCATGTTTCTTTGGTTACTTGATTACATAGAACCCTCTCGTGGTGTATCATCACCACTAGGAAGAGTGACAAATTTGCGAGGGTCAATCGGGGATTTTGTTGTACTAAGCCATTCGTCGTCACCTCTGTGGCTCCGGATTACATTATGTAGTACAATTGCGGCTATAGGAATTTTTACTTGAGTCTCTATTGGGTAATATGTACCTACCCTCAATATAGGAAACCACATCTTTAGAATTCCAATAACTCTCTCAATATGGTTCCGTAGACGAGCATGGCGAAGATTAAAGAGTTCTTTGTAGTCTTTCAGCCGACAGTTGCTCCAACCTTGCTCTTTGAGATGGTACCGAACTCCTCGGTAGGGAGCAAGAAAGCTTGGTGTATTTGCATAGCCTCCATCCACCAAATAGTACTTCCCATCAGGTACTCGGAAACCTGATTGGATAGCAAACTTTAAGACCCCGGCGTCTGATGCTGATCCCTCCCAACTAGTATAGACATATACAAAATTCAAATCGAAATCACAGGCAACCATAACATTTTGTGATAGGGTCCCCTTCCTATTCCTGTTAGGTGCAGCCTCACTACTTGATATTGTCACAGGGACACGAGTCCCATCAATTGCCCCTAGGCAGTTCTGCAATGAGGAAATTAGAATTATTAATTGAGATAAAATAGGAGAGGATAGATATTACTAGACTTCACAGCCATAGATGACATGTACCTGAAAGTAAGGCCAAAACTGTGGACTCGAGGATATTCTCCAATGGGTGTCCATAGATGGAGGTGTGATAAGCTCAGATGTTAACTATGTAATTACATCAAAGCATGCACAGATATGCATGTGGATGGTTTCTGTGCTATGCTGGAATCGATCGGTCAAAGTTTGGAAACTAGCATTCCGGGAAAGCATATATATGAACATTCCTAATTGCTCCTCGACGGAAACACCTCTTGTATTTTGCAAAAGATTTTTTGTTCTAAGATGGTTGCAAAGTGCCTGAAAAATGTGGGACTCCATTCTAAGAATGTTGCGACATCTGTCCGGGTGCCCTTCCAATAGCTCAACGATGTACTTTGCACCTGTAAGGATCGATGTATTGCATGGAGTTTTAATTCTCCTAGAAGCTTGGTATAACGCCAGGAAAACTAAAAGCATCATTTCTTCTTCCTCTTCCTCCTCGGAATCGGTAAGAACAAGATTATCCATATTCAAATAATCCAAAAAATTTCCTAACAAATCAAGGTAATTTAATGAGAAAAAATGAACCATCTATACATAGCAAGTATCACTACGAATTGAGTACCCAACTATACATGCTGTTTGCTCTAGAAAAGCAATGACTTGTAACAAAAATATCACTACGAATTGTTATACGAATTGTTATAAAAAACTGGAGCAATATATCCATAAATCTATACAAATTGTTATTTCATTTCAGATCTTCATAGAATAACTCTTACCAGATTGTCTTTTCTTTTAGTGATTTACGATGCCTTTCAATAACCTCTTTAGTCTCCAGCAATGATTTCTACAGAAAGGTCCAATATACAAGAGCAATTCAGCAAAGGGATGGTACATCAATATCACTATCAAGAATTGAGATTATATATACGGTACAAATCACGAACACACCCAAAACCGTAGACATAAGTACAACGACACTTATACCATTAACAAGTATATATTGGATTGTGCTCAAGACCTCAAGTGGCTAGCTTATGGCTTCTGTAACTTTTAGGGCCCGTTCGGATGTCCTCCGGCTTCACCAAATCCTCAGCTCCAGCGCTCGGCTCCGCGCGCCAGCTTCAGTGGAGGAGCTCCACCCGTTTGGGACGCCAGGTCCAGCTCCTCCCCCAACTCCTCCCCAAAACAGTGAAAGCAGAGGGAGGCGAGAGGAGAGGGAGGCGACCGGTGAGAGGAGGGAGGCGACCGGCGAGAGGAGGGAGGCGACCGGCGAGAGGAGAGGGAGGAGAGGAAGGCGACGAGGTGACAGCGGGACGTCGACGAGGTCGCCTCGGGAGGAGAGAAATGCGGCGGGGTGGCGGATGGGCATCGGCGTGCTCACGCCCGAGAGGACTGGAGGCGGCGGGGTCGCTGCTCGGCTCGGCGGAGTGGCGGCCAAGAGGAGGCGGGGTGGCGGCGTTGCTCCATCGGGGCTCCGCGGGGCTCTGGCGGGTCGGCGGCGTGACGGACGGGAAATGCGCCGGGGTGGCGGCTGGGCGTCCCTGTGCTCCCGCCCGAGAGGAGAGGGAGGCGGCGGGGTCGCGACTCGGCTCCGCGAGTGGCGGCCGAGAGGACGGAGAGGAGGGAGAGGGTCAGGGCTCCGGTGGGTGGCTGTGACGAGCAGGCGGCACCTACCGCGGCCGCGCGCTCTAGGGTTGGGCGGGTGGGGAATTGAGGCCGGTGGCCGAGCGTGCGAACATTTGAGGCCAGTGGCAGCCGGGCGTAATTTCCATCCAAACGAACCGGTCATTTTCCACTTAGCGGTGGCACTCCCGTGTAATTTTCCAAAATGCGGAGCTCGTGGCGCTGGTAAAACCCAGCTTCTCCAAATCCTCCATTTTGCGCAGCGGCCCGTGTTGGCTTCGGAGATCTGGCTCCGTGGAGCTAAGCCGTTCAGCCCGGCGCCGCGCTAGGAGCCCACGGAGCGCGGAGCCGGAGGACATCCGAGCGGGCCCTTAACCAATGCAGTGGAAGCACTATCAATAATGTTCAGCTAGACTAAGACTGTAAGACTTGTTTGATTGCTTCACAATTAGGAGTCCTAGTTAAACACAGATTTGTAGACTGGAGGTGCAAAGGAAATGTCCACCATCAACTGCTTAAAATATTGGATGTTTCCTTGGGTGAATTAACTGTATTATGTGCAAGTACTGCATATAGTAGTAGATCCACAGAGAAGGATCTAATTGAGAATTCCTAAAAATTCTTGCAAATAAGACTAGTGATCACAGTGCAGTGCACACACAATTCCATCTCAACTCGTTGAGCTGCACGCTTACTACCTGTTTCAAACAAATTCTAAAATCACAACATTACCAACATCACCAACATCACCAAGAACCATAGCCCAAAATTACAAAACTGAATTAACTACTTCGCATGAAATGGCATAGCAGATCCTGCCACCGTTTTTTGCAGCATAGCAGATCCAAAATTACCAACATCACCAAGAATAACTATGAGAAGCGGGTTCAATGCGGGTGAGTAGGAGAGGAGTTGGACGCTCGAGTTCCTGCCCACCGTTTTTTGCAGCAGCTTCCGCTCCAGCTCCCTCACGTCGCCGAAGCTAGGGCTCCAGTCGTTGCTGCCGCCTCCGCCGTTGGCTCCTTCCCCCACTCGTCAGCGTCCACGACCGCCGCCCGTGCTGCGACGCGCCGTGCCGCCCACAACGACGGGAAGCGCCGAGTCCTCCCTGCCGGGACAAGGAGCCGCCGAGTCCTCCAACTCTCGCTCAGATCTGGCAGAGCTGCGTTGGAGTTTCGTGGAGGCGAGCGTCGGGAGGAGGAACCCGAGTTTTGTCGGATTTTTTCGTTGCCTCGTTCGGTCTGTGATACTTTTTGGGTGTAAGTGGCCCAATACCGGCGAGTCAGAAAATAAAAACGGCCATCCAAACACAGTATTGGGCTTTGCTCGGAAAACAAATAGGCTCCGTAAATTACACCGGTTTTGGGCCAAAAAAGGGCCATCCAAACGGGCCTTTAAATGTTCATTTCTTTTTCCTCTCTTTCTGTACATTTCATAGCACATACAATAAAATTCCTCCAAATTCCTTTTGTGGAATGTTGTGATTTTGTTTATCATTGATAGAAGAGAGATCTATCTGCTGATAGTAGGCTATCCATAAGCAAGAATGGCTATGTTTGCAGATGCAGCAGCGTCCTGCACTACCACCCACCGTTCAAAGCATATTCTTTTGCACTACTACTAAGTTTCCAATTGACCAACACTAATCCAAAATGCAGTACACTTAAGATACTGCGGTATCTCAAAACTCTCTTTGCAGTTATATAGATTAAATCCACTCAAAGTTACAGGGAATATAACCACTAACCATGTACAGAATCACTCTTCACATAAGCGAGTGATCTCAATTTTGGATATACATCTTTGGAGACTAATTTTGGATATACATAAATGTGGTCAGTCGGCATGGAATGTACTGCATTTACACAGCAACAGAAAACAAAAAAACGAAAGGCTAACCCTGCTGATCCCGTAGAGAAACGCAGGATTTGAGCTGTTGAGTAGCCGCATCCAAGCCTCACGCCAGTTCGCCCAAATCGGCGGCGCGGCCACGAAGAAAGCAAACACGGAGGAAGCAGGGTATCCGAGGAGTTGAAGACCGGGAGAGGCGGCGGACGGCCAGGGGCGCCCGGAGGCGGAGATTGGGGAGAGGAGTCGACGGCGACACGGAAAACGTGTTTTTTTTTCTTTTCTTCTCCCTGTGCAGATTGCAGCACCCGAGGGGGGAGCCAACGCTGAGAGAGGGACGGTGGATGGTGGACACCTGACGCATTGTAGGGCTGGGATTCATGGACGACGTGTGGCCGTGCGAGAAGATACGAGTTTTTCCGAGAACCCGTATGAAGTCTGCTCGTCTTACATTGAGAAGAAAATCAGTCAAACGACAAGTGCTCGTCTTTCATTGAGAAGAAAATCAGTCAAACGACAAGTGCTAAAACAATCCGCCGATATGCTTAGCTCGCTGTCATAGCACGGTAGAAGCTCTAAAGATTGAACTTTTTAAAGATAATGTCGAGAAAAACTCTCTCGACACACATCATATAAATCAAGTCAATATAAAGTTTGTGTCTAACAGCGGCAAAGGTAGCGAACATAATCAAGAAAGATAAAAAATTATATATTTTGTTATTAAACCGCCACCAATACCAGGACATATATCCCCTAATAACGAATTTGAATTCAAATGGGTCAATTGGATTAAGACTATTCTTCACAATGGATTTTTCTGTATTCACATTAATGACGAGAATAGTGCTTACTGTGTTGCCAGAAAAGGTCTTAAACAGGGTGATCCTCTCTCCCCTCTTCTTTTCAATTTAGTAGCTGATGCATTTACCAAAATGTTGAAGAAGGCTGCCCACAATAATATCATTAAGGGATTGCTCCCCCACATTATTCCTGGTGGTATCATTAGTCTCCAGTATGTTGATGATACCATTTTATTCCTCGAAGCTAACATTGATGTAGCTAGACGTCTTAAGTGGATTCTTACCTGCTTTGAACAGCTCTCTGGCATGAAAATCAATTACCACAAAAGTGACTTGATGATCTTGCATTTAAATGGATCTCAAACTAGAGAATTTGCACAGGTTTCCTGCTGTAAATTGGGTTGTTTTCCTTTTAAATACCTGGGTATTCCTTTACATCATTCTAAGCTTTGAAAAGAGGACCTGCAACCCATTGTAGACAAAGTCACTAAAAGAATCTCTGGGTGGAAGGGTAAGCTACTATCTTATGGTGGTAAGCTTATCCTCTTAAAAGCATGTGTAGCTAGTATTCCCTCTTATCTTCTTTCTTTGATCAAATTTCCTAAGTGGGCCATCTCAGCTATCAATTCTTAGATGGCTCATTTTTTTTGGGGAGATGGTGAGGGCAAGCACAAGTATCACTTGGCTAACTGGAGCTCTATTTGTAGGAAAAAAGAGTTTGGTGGCTTAGGCATATCAAATTTGAGGGATTTCAATCTATGTCTTTTGGGTTCTTGGCTTAAAAGATATCAATCGACTGAACATAAAATTTGGAGACAACTTGTTGATTATAAGTACAACACTTCTCTGAATATTTATTGGATATCTGACTCTCAGGTGTCTCCTTTTTGGCAAGGGGTTACCTGGGTTGCTCAAGCTGTTAGGCATGGGATCCGTTGGAAAGTGGGGAATGGTAAATCGATTAAATTCTGGTTAGATACTTGGTGTGGGGATTGCTCCCTGGCTACAGCTTTTTGGGACCTTTATTCCATTTGTTATGAACAATCAACCACTTTGGCAGATGTTTGGGATGGTACTGAACTGAAATTATCCTTCAGGCGATGTTTCAATCAATCTTTGATGCACCGATGGTCTGAATTACTTAATGCCATCTCTTCTGTTTTCTTTACTGAGGAGATGGGACACTTCCGTTTGGATGTATGCTAGCTCTGGGGCTTACTCAGTCAACTCTTTTTATCATATCATTAATAATGGTGGTATTCACTCTCCTGAGCTAGCTGCCATTTGGCACATTCCAGCCCCTCCCCGCATTCAGATTTTTTTGTGGTTGGTATTACAGAATAAAATTCTGACTAGAGATAATTTGGCTAGACGTCATTTTTTGGTGGATGATCTTACTTGCTTATTTTGCTCTGAACCTGAAACTGTACAACACATATTTTTTGACTGTGTGGTGGCAAAACAAATTTGGTCTGTTATTGCTGCTACTTTTAGTGGTCGGATTGTTTTAGATTTCGCTTCTTTATGCCATTGGTGGCAACCTCCTCACAAAGACTCTGTTATGAGCTTGTTCTGTACTGCTGGTCTCTGGTCCTTATGGAAAACCCGAAATGTTTCAGGGTCGACAGTGGACAAGTATGACTATGGTGATGAACAGAATGGTGGCTCTTATCAGGAGATGGCGTCCTCTATGCACAAGCTCACAAGGTCGGTTGATCGACGAACGCCTCAAGCTCCTGGACAAGACAAGAGGGGAATTGCTGAGGATTCCCTGGTAAAGTTGGCTTCTGCTGAGGAAAGAAGAATCTACCTGCTGGCGAACACCAATTGGTTTACTGCAATGTAATGGTGTAGCTGAGTTTAGTAACTAGGGTACTGCAGATGGTGATCATCTTTTGTTAAACTTGTTTGCTCTTGTTGTTGCTCTCAGATCAGGGGAGGACTCGCCTTTCCCTCGTGTATTGCACATGATACTCTGGTTGGTTTCATTGGTGAATGGAACCGGGGGTTCTGCCCCTCTTTTTCTAAAAAAAAATCTATCAGCTTCTGCTGCAATGATCGCTGTCGTAGTAAGGATGACGACCGCAACTAGTTGATATATGAGAAAAGAGTCCATAAATAATTTGTTAATTTTTTGATAAAAAATAATGTCATTTCTACATAGCCAAATCGATCAATATAATGTAGCGGCTCCCATAAGATTTGTGGGCTGAAAAGATCTATCTACTCCTCATAGCCAATTTCAGAAAATATTTGGGACACTATAAAGTGGAGAAATGCCAAAAGTTATGAAAATCGCTTGCCATGCAAAACAAGCAAAATGACACTGGAAGAAGAGATATTGAATTGTTTCCTCGTAATTGCAAAAAGCACAGAGTTTGTTACCATTCCAATTTCATAAAAAACATATTTTTTTTGTGATGTGGGTACAGAATGGGTAATTGATCCTTCAATATTTGACCATCGAACCACTTATCATCTCAAAATCTATCCTCAATTCTTAATAAGGACATTCCTAGCTTATCACCACCTTCCTCGAGTACAAGCACAACCACAAGATATTTGCATCGAGCTCGAGCAAAACAACTACTAGAATAAGTGAATTTGATCCTTAACAAGCACCGTAAGTTGATTAATGGAAATCTTATACTATCTAAATCATCTGTTCTATTTGTTCTTAGGTACGTCGACAACTACGATTCTACGTCGAGCCGAGATGCTGGCATCTATCATACGACTACAACGCTTGTACAAGCGAAGCAGAGGGAGGGCGCACTAGTAT
>JAGXJF010001661.1:0-33304 GCA_019208055.1 Stipa capillata
TGCTATCCTAGACGGGCTTTAGTAACCATCTACGATGTGCCATCCAGGATGAGCCGTTCTGTAGTAGTGCCGACACCTGTGTCACCAGTGGCTAACACAGGTGAAACCCTAACTGGCGTAAACTCCCTACTCTGTCCGGCCTTGGCACATTACATGCCCTCAGTGCACACAACAAACTCTGATGCTTAACAGGAGAGAACCTCCAACAGTTTTCCGACTCAGCAGACAAACCATTACAATGCAGTTCCCTTAGCATTTTCAAGTTCTCCCTTAGCACAGAGGTATACCTGAGTCATAGAGCGATTGTTCACCTGTGACACAGCTGTGCCACACAGGTAACTATGGCTCTAGGGTTTTAGGAAGCTAGCACAACAGTGTACTAGCATAACCCAGTTTCACACTTGTGCAAAACTGTTGTTACAGGGCCACTGACCTCAAGGCATCAGTGCCATTGTCTAACACTTTGAGCATTGAGCATAAGAACTTCCAAATGAGCTTGCAGCTTCATCCCTCTTGATAGTACAGGTGTTACCTAAGGACTCAAGGAAACTAGCAAACCTAGGCTTCAGCTTCCACCAACTGTAGTCAAGAATCTTGACGCATCAAGCAACCATCACCTTGCTTGCTACTCCTAGCACAGCACCAGCTTCTTCACAGTTGTGGCACAGCTTCCTAGCACAACCATTTCCTTGACCCGAGTAACTATCCTTGTACCTTTTTTTTTGGTGGTCATCCTTCCTGGATGAATCATTCTTCGTAGAACCTAACTTTGTTGTTAACACTCAAGGTAACTGTTAGATCCCAGTTGAGTTGCCATTTACTATCAAAACCATTTAGTGCCTAGATGCTCTTTCAGAGATGCCGGCAGTGATCGAGAAGCCCCAAGCTTTGAAGGCCAATCTGCCTCCGACCCAAGTACCTGCTCCATCTTGTCCAAAGGGGGTGGCTCCCTCTGTCTTGTCAGCTGAGGGATCCCCTTTGTCACTACTATCGGCGGAGCTGGTGAAGCTTGTCGAGGATGGCCTCAACTTATGTATGTGTCTCGCCCCCTATTTCAAGTAACAAGGAAACAAGAAAGGTTATCTTATTAATGTTGATTGTATCTGAGACTAACCTTGTCGTTTTTAGTTTGCTCTATCCCGGGTTACTCCTCTGTAGTTGAGGTAGGAGCTGAAGAGGCGCCTGGCTGAATTCGAAGCTGCGCTGAAGGAGGAGAAGTCCCAGGTGACCAAGCTGGAGGCTGAGAAGGTTCAGCTGGACCAAGACAAGGTCTAGCTGACAAAGAGCTCGATGGAGTCTGGTCGACACTATCTTGAAGTGAGTCCAAGGTGGGTAATTTGAAGGGAGAACTCCAGTACACCATGAGCATAATCAAGGTGGTGTTGACTAAGGTCGGGGTCATTGTCCCCAAGTCAGAGAGTTTTTCCATGCGGTCAGCCAAGCTGATGACAGCGATCTCCCACTTGAAGCCTACCTTACAAACCCACATCAGCACCCAACTCCACCAAGGAGTTCGGGATTCCCTGTCTATGGCCTTGGCTTTGCTGAAGACTCGGCATCCCAAGTTTGGACGTCGACACCCTCTGTGATGACTTGCCAGGAGTGGAGACTAGGGAGGCTGAGAAGCTGGTGGAGGCTATGTATGAGGCTACCAATGTCTTCACTGATAGGCTTAATGTATGAACCCTGTGAATAAAGACTTCGCAAACTTTTAGTACTTACGTTGTGATTGTGTGTCTTTGGTCTTTAGAGCTAGAAATTTTTCGGGAACCTAGTACTTGAGGGTTTATCGAGAACTCGGGAAACTTGGCATTCTTTTGGCCTCTTCTCACAAGTCTGAGTTGGAGATCTCCCCACTAGTCATAGACCTTGGTTAGTCGGGCCTTATGTCTAAGTCGAGTGGAAGGTTCAGGGACCTTCTGTCACTCGTAGACGAGATAAGGGAATTTCCTCTTCCTTTTTCAATCTTGTGGTTTATGCTTCCTTCTCTTCACGAGTCGAAGGGCTTATGATTGTGTGTCCTTCGTGATCGATAACCTGCCTAAGTATCACGTTGACCCGGGTTATGATAACTAGTCGGGGTGCCTTATTGGTTTTACTAAGTGTTGATTGGTTTCCTCGGACCCGTCGTTACTTCACACCCTCTGGCTCCTCCCCAATCCGAGTCAGAAGACTTTATCGCTAGTCAGGGACCTTGGTCGATCAGGCCTTAGGTCAAAGTCGAGTGGAAGATTCAGGGATCTTCTGTCACTCATCAACATGATGAGGGATCTTCCTCCTTCCCGCGAGGCTAGAGTTCGGACTTCCTTCTCTTTTCGAGTACTAAACTTTCGAGCGGTCCATGAAATGAGTTGTTGTCAATTTTCCAATCCTGCTGTACCTGTCCAGCCCCTAATTTTTTATCGGGAGAAAGAATGTTTTCTGATAGACAGTTAAAAGGTAGAAAATTTTATTTAACTGAGTATTCACGTACAACTTGAAAGAAAAATAAACTTAAGCTATCATCCGAGCTTTCCATTGTCTACTGGTCTTCCCGAGCTGCCTTGGTTGCTTACTGACTCCGTGTTAGCTTGTCCAAGTGCTTGTACTAGGTAGAGGTACCTAGTGAGGCTCATCTTGGTAATCCCGTTGGACGGGTGCTACTTGGACTTAGAGGAAGGGAGGCTTTGTTTTGGGAAGGCTCTAGCGGCTGCCGGGGATGACTCGGATATCCTCTATATACTAGGTAGATTACTTAGATAGAACTACTAGAGGTGGTCGACATTACAAGGATCGAAGGGTCGACTATCCTTTGTGACTAACCGACTCATGTCAGGTCAGCCCCCTGCAAGAAGTCTTGTCGAGATCATGTACTAGGGTGGTTGTTCTAGGCCATGAGTGCTTGTGGTCCTTATCAGCGTGATGCTCTTTGGCCAGGTTCAGACTAAGCTTATCACAGTGGAGGCATGTTTCTGGATAGCTACGAACTGTGATTACACCTTTGGGCCTGGAATCTTCACGCACTGGTACGCATAGTGTGCAACTGCCATGAACTTCACAAGGGTTGGTCGTCCTAGGATAGCGTTGTATGCTGTCTTGAAGTCAACTATGTTGAACAAGACCTTCTCTGTTCGGAAGTTATCGGGTTTGCCGAAGGTGACCGGGAGAGTGATCTGTTCGATCGGTGTAGCGGTTGATCCAGGAACGATGCCATGGAAAGCCTGTGTGACCAGTTGGAGGGATGAGCGAGTGATCTGTATTGATTCAAGCACATTGGTAAAGAGGACATTGAGTGAGCTTCCTCCATCCAATAATACTCGAGAGACTTTGCAGTTGTTGATTGTAGGTTCGACCACAATGGGGAATCATCCTGGTCAGACAAAGTTCTCAGGGCAGTCGGTTTGGTCAAAGCCAACCTTGACTTCCAACACTTAACCGTCGGTGGAATAGTGGTGAGGACTTCTCGTGCCACTATCTTGAATTGTATTTTGGGCTCATAAGACGCTGAGCCCTGAACATGTGGTCTATTCTTCTTTGTTTGCTCTGAAAAGAGGCCTGGTCGAAAGATCCATTGTTGGAACTGGTTTCCCAACTTTGGTTCACTACCTGGGGTTCTTTCCCCTTAAACTTCTTAGCCTCCTCCTGGACATACTTTTTGAAGAGCCGGCATTGGCGAAGGTTGTGCTTGTCAGTCTGGTGGAAGTTACACCAGTTCTAGCTTGAGGATCTTGCCTTTGACTGTGGCTTATCTTTGTTTCGAGACGGTCCAGAGCGCTTGTTGGTGAAGTTTGTCATGACTTCTCTGATATTTTGCCTCTTGTCGCGATCTCCCTGGAGGTTTTCTTCTTGCATTTTCTTTTCTTAGAGTTGTTGTGATATCCCGGTTGGGGCCGTTCAATGCCTTCATCACTCTCTTTGATGAACTGGAGGGTTTTTTTATCGACGAACTCCAACAATTCTTTTACTATTCTCAGGATATTCATGAAGAGCTCCTCGATGCACTGTTGATTTCTGCAACTTTGTATGAAGGCTTGGATCACCTTGTGATCGCTTATCTTGGGTATAGTGTTTCTGACATTGCTGAACCTTTTGATGTACTCTCGCAAGGAGGTCGTCAGGCTTCCTGAGGCAGACGTAGTCCCTTGGAAGTTTCCATGGAATTGGCTGCACAGTTGTTCCCACGAGTAGATCGATCCGGGTGGGAGATTAATAAGCTAGGTTTTTGCCAGTCCTTTGAGGTCTGTCAGGAGATAGTTGGTCATAACCTTCTTGTTTCCTCCTGCAGCCTCGATAGTTGTTGTATAGATCTATAACAAGAATCAGAAAGAAGATGATGGTGACATTGATAATGAGGACGCGGTGAAGGGACCTCTGACTAAGGTGGCGTGGCATCTGCCTATCATTCCCAGTCTGAAACACATGTTTACGAACGCAAAGATGGCGAAATTGCTCCGTTGGCACTTTGGATGAGCGTAAGGATGATGGAAAATTAAGACACCCTGCCGATGCAGTCCAGTGGAGAACCATCGACAGGTAGCACCCATGTTTCAGTACTGAGCTGAGGAATCTAAGGTTTAGAATGAGTACCAATGGAATGAATCTTTTCAGTAACATGAGCAGCCAACACAAAACTTGCTCTGTGCTTCTCTATATGTACAACTTCCTCCTTAGTTACATCTTGCTATCGGTACTTATCCAAGTGCCGAAGTAATCTAGGAACTACATCGATGTCTACCTATCACTAGTCAAGAAAGAAATAGAAACAATGTGGAGAGAAGAGGTTACTGTTTGGGATGAGTACAAACAAGAGGAATTTACTCTACGCGCCTTGTTGTACTACACTATACATGATTATCCTTGCCTACGGTACCATGTCGAGCTAGAATTTAAAAGGATCCCATGCTTGCATCAAATGCATGGATGAAACCTCGAGTTTCTCACTGGACAACTACCGCAAAACCATGTACATGCAATATCGTAGGTTCCTTACGAGAAAACACGTCTACCGAAAGGTGAAGAAGGCCTTCAATAGAGAAGAGGAGCATGGTACACATCCAAAACTAAAAACCAGCCAAGAAATCTATGACACTTCGCAAATATTAGTGTTGTTCGAAAAGGGACAAAAACCGGAAGAAGAAATCAATTTTTTGGGAGTTAACTGATTGGTCTCTTCTGAACATTCCAGGAAAAGAAAAGGATGGTGTGAAGGTATAGCTTGACATGGTAGAAATATGCATCAGTCTTGAGTTAGCACCAGAAGATAAGGGTAAAGGCTGAGTCAAGCTTCCACGAGCTAGTCACTCGCTGGCTCTTAAGGAGAGGAAAGCATTGTGCAAGTTCTTTTTTGTTGTGAAAGTTTCATCTGATTACTACACCAAGATCAAGAAGCTTGTTCCAATGAAATATTTGAAATTAATCGGCATGAAGTCTCATGATTGCCATGTGATGATGACACAAATCCTCCCTGTTGCAATTAGAGGGATTCTACCGCCAAAGGTCCGAGAGACAATCACAAGCTTGTGTACCTTCTTCGACCTAATTTCTTAGAAGGTTATCTATCCTCTATGCCTAAAACTTTTGCTGGAAGAGGTGGTGATGGTACTATGTCAAACTAGATGTATTTCCCTTTGGCGTTTTTGATATTATGGTCCATCTTATTGTTCACCTTGTGAATGAGATATGATGTGCTAGCTCATGTTCCTATGTAGCATGTACCCATTCAAGAGATACATGGGAATTTTGAAGCACTACGTGCATAACCGATCTAGACCGGAGGGTAGAATTATCAAAGGCTATGCAATTGAAGAGGTTGTTGAGTTCTGTGTGGACTATATGTCTCATGTGCAGATAAAAAGTGTGCCTCGATCTCAGCATGAGGGGAGTCTCAAGGGTCAAGGGACACTTGGAGAGAAAACAATCATTTCTACTAAGCACAACCGTAATAAAGCCCATTTCACAGACTTGCAATATAGTTTCTCTATACATTGAAGAGCACAATAAAATGCTCTGGCAAAAGAATTCGAAAGCAACAGATAGTTGGATCATGAAAATGTACAACATAGGGTTCAACCAATGGTTCAAGGACCGTGTTGATGACATGCTGACATGGTTGGCAAGGGAGCCAACATTTACAGTCATGAAATGGCAAGCATATGAGATAAATGGATACACATTTATATGAAGGCTTGGGATGCAAAGAGCACATATCAGAACAATGCTGTCTAGATAGAAGCCTTGAATACCAACGAGTCAAAGGACAACTACTATAGTTTCATAGAGGAGATTTGGGAGCTCAACTAAGTACATTTCAAGGTCCTCCTATTTAAATGTTGTTGGATTAAGCTTAGAGATACGAAGGTCGACAAGTACGGCTTCACAACTATGGACCTTGAAAGTGTTGGGTACCGAGATGAACGGTTTGTCCTGGCCAAGAAAGTCATCGAAGTGTTCTATTTAATAGACCCAACAAACCCAAAGCTCCACATAGTCAAGAATGGAAAAATGAGCATTGTAGGAGTTGAGGATGTCATGGATGAGGATGACTACAAACGGTTCGATGGGGAACCTCTTGACATGATATTGGTTGATGTGGAGGAAGATCAATATGACGAGAAAGCTTCCTACTTATGCAATGATCATGATGAAGACAATTGCCCATCTGTGATGAGTCTTTTACATAACTCCCCGTGCAAGACTTAGTTTCCCACACCGCACACCCCTGCGGGGTGCTTAGGGTTTCCGAAAGCCTTCTGTTGCTGCTACCACTGCCTCTTCCCCGAACCAGCGTGCCATTGCCTCCTTCACCTAGTCCATGCCGCCACTGTCGTCACCTCGGTGCTCTCCTCCCTGAACTAGCACGCCGCTGCCTTCCACCAAGCACGCGCTCAACTCCTGAGCGAGTTGCCGCCACCATCCCCACTACCGAGGACCCGCGTGGCCTCGCCAACCGCATCACCACTTCGCCTCAACTCCAGGAGCCTTGCATCACCGGCGCGCCGTCAACTCTCCTCGCTGGCCATCCTTGCTAGCCCGCGCCGCCGCGTTCCACCGATCTATGGATCTCATCAACCCCTCTCCCTAGTTTGCTTTAGCCCCTAGATCAACCTTGTGTAGTTAGTTTTTCAAATTCGTAGGCTAGATTTTAAACTAGATCCAAATAGATCTAAGTTCAACAAAATTTTCTCAAAATTTAGCGTAGTTCGTACTGTGTCGATATTTTTGAACGTATTTTAATTTTTTGAGCATACTAGAATGTGTAGGAAGTGCTCTTTAATTTTAGAATATATTAGCACATGTCTAGATTTTGTGTAATTATTCATGGTTAGACGTTTTGTATTTTCTGTAGTTTTAGATCTAAGGCTATAATATGATTTATAATTGAAGATTATTACCTATGTGTGTTGATTGATGATATATTCATGTTTACATATTTATTAGCTTATTTAGCAAATTAATATGATTATTTTGAATACCATAATATTAAGAGTTTTGCCAATGATTAAAAGGATTGCATACTTAATATTTTACAAGGGCTCAGTGGTTTAGGGTTTATGACTTTGTTTAAATTTCATTGAACTCAATACCCTAAACCTTAGACCATTTGAGCTCTTGTACAATGTGTCGGTAGCCGTAATTATGAGGTATCTTTCTGCTATTAATTAGGGTGTGACATTTAAAACATTTCAAACGATTATGTGAAATCAATCTCACGTGAGATGGACACATTAGATGAGATTTATTTGACAAAACTGCGTGTTGTAGTAGAAGTTTTGCCTCAAATTAAGAGTAAGTTAGAATCTGAATATCTTCTTCTCACCGATTTTATATCATCACCAATTGCTTGCCAATAACAGATGGGTTCAACACAACGTCAAGAAGAACTACACGCGATATGTTGTCTTCACAAATGGGTACATGCCGTGTGTGATAACTACAGTTATCATAGGCTACTAATCACAGATGACAGCCATACCCGTCTATAAGAGTGTTTTTGATCCATGTGTGATAACATGTTTTAGAGTACACACACACTCGTATGAGGGTATGCGTGATGTGTGTACGTAATGGTGTGTATATTCATTTGGGCATGTCCTGTGGTTGCAAAAAAAAAGATTTTCATCTTTGAATACGATATGTAAATTCTTTGTTGCTAAGGTTATGATGTGATGCATCAACCGAATGTTTATATTGCAAAATAAACTAGAAAAGTAATTATACAACTCAGTACAAAAGATCTATGCATGCTTAATATATCCCATTTAAATCATAATATATTATGACTTCATGCATGCACTAGAACTACTGGTCCGTAGGATGATCCTTCCGTTATCTTAAAGAAAATGCACGCACGAGAAATTAACGACACAAGCAAATCGAACTGTCACGTCAGTTTTCATCTGGATTTTGATTAATATATCTGATCTGTCTTATCCAAAGCAAAAGATTCAGATTTTATATGCAACTTTGGAGGCTAATTTGGCCAAATTAGACCTGGGGCAGTAGGTTTGGTGCGCATGCAAGTGGGTCGGTGCTCCCCACCATGCGTCACCTCTGGTGGTGGTAGAAATCGGAAAAAAGCAACTCCAATCAAAGCCACAGCACAGACAAAAGCTAACCCACAAACCCTAATTTTATGAACTTTTTCCAAACCTGGCCCCTTTGCTTTTCTCCTCCCATTGTAGTGGCGTGTTTAGCTACCTAATAGTACTACTTGGCACTGTTCCATGTTTGTAAAAGGGAAAAAGAAAACAATGGAAACATGAACTTCGACGAGTAATGTGTAGGATGTTATATGCATGTGCTCCGGACGTACTAACGGTGAAAATTTTGATATAGTGCCATTAAATTGGCGCCCGATCGATGTGATGTGTGTGCATTGTGTCATTTGTGTGGTTACTTCTTCCATTTATTACAGTACACCTGATTTCATACGGCAAGGTGTTGTGTGACTTCTTGTCAACTACTCTTTCTGATTTATCATATAAGTAGTTTGAGGTTTAGACATAAAAATTAAGGAGGAGTTAGTTAATATACCAAATGACACTATTACTCTTGTCTCTCCTGGAATAAATACTTCAAAACATGTAAACATAGAAAAATAGCTCATTGACCATTGCAATTAAGGAGAGGTAGACTAGAAAAAATAATATAAATATATATTAAAATCTTAGAACTACTTATATTTTAATAAAACTCTAAAATTCTAAAATTATTTATATTATGAATTAGAGAGAGTATTAAGAAGTTCAAATTGGCAACCGTGATCTACTTTCTTGGTTTGGCCGCCCTTTCCAGAAAAGATGCATGAAGAAGAGAGCAAAGGTACATAAAGAAACAATCAGTTTTCTGTTTCTTGATGCAATTATTTGCTCTTCCTTAGCTTTCAATGGAGAAGTCCAAACCACGGAACTAATCTTTGTCGTCTCTCTACAGACAAATAAGCAACGTACAATTATCCTAGTGCATGTTACCATTTTTTGAACGAATATGCTGAAAATCCCCTACACTTATATATACATCCGTGCAGTATAATCATTAATATGTATTCCTAAAAAATCATTGATATGTATAATTCAAACTTAATAATATGTCATAATAACGACAGCTATATATAGACATCTTTATAGGGACATCCACGCAATGCAGCGGCAACCCGAAGATGCTTATATAGATCGATGGATGTAGTGCGCACTTAGGCAAATGGACGGCTATGTAATAATTTGAGGCTGCGTGCATCTCACAATGTAGAGATCAGGAGAGACTTCTTTTCCACTATTAAAGAAAGGAAAATGAATGACTATAATTTGCTGTAAGTGATATTGTATTGCTAAATTTTATATAGATATGATGATGTTTCTTTAGATAATATATGAGGATGTGGTGCACACAACAATAACCATTTTATTTTTTTACTCTTATGACGATCCTAGTGCATTATATCTTAAACTGTATCATATGTATTAAATATATGTTTAGAGAAAACTCTCCAGTGGCTTTATCTTAGTATTGTATCTAAACAAGCTACCATTTAATACATTTTGTGAGAGAAAAATATAACTTGTCTTGGATTTCACGCAAAGAACTATATCAAGATTAAGATATGATATCTCGCTTGTCCTCCTTAATTAGGCTTCCATATCAACATTTTTCTTAGTTAACATGTTTAAGATAGAGCTAGAGTACTAGAACTACCTTAATATCTATGATTTGTGTGACGATGTAGCTTAATGAAACCAAGTATTGGGCTCTATTTTAAAGCAAACGTGAATGCAGATTGTTTGTTCTTCGTGACGTGGTTTAGTGGCACTAGCTAGCTTCGATTTTGGGATTAATTCTTAACTATGTCCAAGATAGTGCAATTACACTCACCAAATAATTTATGGTTATTCCTGTTTCATGCATTAAATCCTTCCTCCAAAGTACTCAGTTTTTGTCATGTACGTAGTAGATATGGGAAAAGGATGAAATGTATATAATATATGTACTGCTTAGCTAGCTGTCCGATTGAGCTTATCATGGACTGCACTTTGCTAATGATACATTTGTTGATAAAATAACAAAGCGACCTTTTCTCTTTATGCAAGTACTAGCCAGATACCTATATGATGTTATGGATAAATATATTAAATTACTGAGCATGTCGAGTTATTGTTATCACACTTCATGCCACTTCTTCGGCTTCGTCTAACCCTTGGTTGAGCTTCGGCTCAAATAGAATTGAGAGTTGTTTGTAGGGGTAATCACTTTTTGTGAATTTGAACTTTTCAATTTGGAGTCAGTGGATCAGGAGAGCATCTATTAAGATTTTGACATGGACATATAGATTTTGCCAAAATTTTAAGATGATCCTACAATAAGAAAGGAGAAAAAAAAGTGTACGAACCACCACCACCGATTGACATCTTTATAAAAGTAAAGATATTATGGTGGAGTGGTGCACACTGCTTTCCGTCTTGCTTTTCCCTATTTGGGACTAAATTACTGCGATGCTAAGCCCTTTCATGAGGTGGGTTTGGTTTGGCCTGCGTTTTCATCATCTGCTAATTTTGGTGCCATTAAACAAGCATTATCGAGATTTAGTCGTATATCATGAAATCACAAACTTATGAATATAAATTTTATATCCTGGTACATTGAGGAAACAAAGCTACATTGATTCAGTAAGGTCACACACGAACTCCTCAGGTTTTGGGGCATTATTAATTGCTAGCTCTCACCATCTAAATCTCAAAGTACTTTCACAGAGGCCGGATCTCATTGTGCACTCTCCACTAGTAAAAAGAAGAAGGAAAAAGGCTGCCATCTTTATTAATTCATATACATAGATATCCTGTTCGAGCTTCTTTGTTTTCTTCTTTTCTTGGCAAAAGACATGGCCAAATTAAGATTAGCTAATACGCCTAGCTACTTACACATTTTGTAGGTTAGTACTAATTCTAACATGACACATTGCCAAAACTACACGTGCGAGGTGGCCATAAATACATCTAGCTAGAGAAGTGCTATGGGACGGACTCCCGTTGGCAGCGGCAGCGCAAAGACGATTGATTTGGCTGTCCGATCACCCTAGACGTGTGGCGGGGTTGAATCCCGTTGGATTTAGCTCCCCAACGGAATTCTGTTTTCTAAGATTTCTCGTACATCCACTTGCTTTATTTTTCCGATCTTTTACAATAAAGACACACATACTCGCACACACCACCACAACATATACAGTACACACATCCACATAAGCGCGTCCTAACTGTCCTATCTAATTTACAATAATGGTTGTACACACTAATACACAAACGTATATCCATTGCGGTATATCCGAAACGGTCAGAGAAAAAACGCCACGAATAACATATATCAGAGACAGTCAGAACGAACAAACCGCTCCCAACAACAAGTTCAGGGGAAACCGCCTCCGATAATCACCACATCTGAGGCGATCAGAAAAAAGTGACCGCCTCCAATATTACCCGAGACGGTTCCTTGAGATTAACTGCCTCAGATAACTGTCAAATCCGCCGCAATTATATACTATCAACTGCATAGAGGCTTTTGACATGAGCGGTAACCGGTGCTGGTACTATGGGTTCATTGAGGATATTTAGGAGTTGGACTATGTGTATTTCAAATTTCCTTTATTCCGGTGTCGTTGGGTCAATCTCCAATCTATGAAGGTCAATAAGTACGAGTTTACATCAGTAGACTTAGAACAGATCGATTCAGGGATGACCCATTTATTCTAACCAATCAAGCTCACCAGTCTTTTATGTCACTGACCCGGCGAGAAAGAATACTCATATTGCCATGCAAGGTAAAAGGAAGATTGTCATAGTTGAAGACGTGGTAGACGAGGACGAATACAAGATATTTGACGATACGCCTCCAATCACAAATACTATAAGAGACGCGACTAACGATGAACCTAATGAACCATGCTACGTACGTGACGATCATTAAGAAGGGCAGAGTTTGAAGAGGAAATGCCTCTCTAAAAGAAAAAGAAACGCAAGCAAAGGCGATGAAATAATTTGACCATTTGTTGTCAATTTGAGAAGTATATTTGTGATGTCTATGTGCAAATGGTGATATATTTGTGATGTTTATGTTTATGTGCACATGGTGAAATATTGGAGATGTTCATGCTAAATGTTCTGGAATTGTAAACTAAATTGTGCTGTCTACTATCAGTTCTGCTGTCTGCTGTCTGCTGTCTGCTGAAAGTTCTGAACTGTACACATGCTTGACAAAAAATATCTGAGGCGGTTAGAAAGTCAAAACTGCCTCCTTTATAAACTATCTGAGGCAGTTACAAAGACCAAACGACCTCCTTTATGGACTATCCGAAGCGGTTAGGAATAAACAACCACCTCCAATATTTACTATCCGAGGCGGTTAGGAATACATAACCACCTCAGATATCTACTTATTCGAGGTGGTTAGATCCACTCAACCGCCTCCTTTTTCCTTATCCGAGGTGGTCAGATCCTTGTAAGCGCCTCTGATTTTTTATCAAATATAACCGGCGCCGTGCCATGACTGTACTCCTTTATTCCCTAGCGCTGACGGACTCCACGATATCGCCCCGACTACTCCACGCCGCCATCGCCGAGGTTCCCGAGCCCTAGCGCATCGCCCCTGTCGCCATGCACCACGCCCTCCTCCACGCGCGTCCTCATCCCCAAGCACCAGTGGCCTTGTCCCAAGCGGCGGTGACTCACCGAGCGGTGGCCTCTCGTCCCAAGCAACGGCGCCTCCCCGACGGCATCCTCGATCGTACCCAAGCACCACTACCGGCGCCTCCCCAAGCACCAGGCTCCTCCCCAAGCACCGGTGCCCAAGCCCGGCTCCTCCAACCGTAAGGTGTTCCTCCTCCTCCTCCCCAAAACTATTATAACAATCCTCTCCTATCTATTGAGGCTGTGATTATGTTGCTGTTCACTTGAACTACATTGTTAGCGTGCTATTCATCATTTCCAGGCTAATGGAGTATACCGTGGTAAAGTGTTTAGGTGCACTGCAAAATGTTGATTGCTTTTGTTCAAATGCCTCGTTGTTTCGATGAATCGTGTAGTGATTTGATGCTTTCTGTAAGGTCCTTAACTGAAACTTTTCTATGCTGCACATAGACACTTCTGTCATGTCCCATTGGTTCATATATATTTTTATGTAGATTGTTGTGTTTCATCGTGTGCCGATTTATGTTTACATTTAACACGTATTCATGTGTAGATTGAGGCTAGCTGAATTATTAGATCGACTAGGAGGTCGATAACTTAGTCATTTGCAGCTACATGGAAGTACTTCTAGCCGCACATATCATTTGACAAATTACAAAATTAGAGTTGAGTAAAGTTGATTGCATTTCTACCTGGCCAATTGTTCTTTGTAGTAGAGTTGAGTAAAGTTGATTGCATGCCAGTGAGAAAGTTTCAAAAGAAATCCTACATTTCTCTTTCTGACCACCTTGATTACTGTTAATTTCACATATCTTTCACTAGGAAAATATTAGATGTATATTTATTGAGTACCATTTCAAGTTTTCAACCCTGGAAACATAATTACTGAAAATCATAATTACATCGCTAATGTTTTTAAGAGGAATTAGGGTTATTTTTATGGTGCGATATTATTCTAGTTAGTTGTCATACCCTCTGATAACTTGATAGTAAAACTTGTTTAATTAGTCCTTAATAGAATGGAGATGAACTCCGCACCGCCCTCCCTACAATATCACTGTCGAGGTCATCAAGACCGTCGATTTCGTCACGAAAGGCTCCTCGCAAACCAAGGAAGCCTTCGGAGAGGCCAGAAGGTAGATAGGTAGTTGAGACAGTAGATCCGGTCACCAGAGTTCTAGAGCCAAAAGACATCCACAAGAAGTGGCAGACCACATGTGGGGTCGTCACCCGTTCAAGAGTTAGGATCACCCTCTCAAATTGGGGTGAGCTGACATGAGAGGAGCAGAGGTCCCTCTTTGACGAAGTGAAGTGATCATTCAGGGTCCTAGATGAAGTCGAAGCTAATTTCCGCCAAGCAACTCTATTAACGGCAGGGAAGTGTTAGAGGAATTTTAAGCATAGACTGGTGAGGCACTATCTTAAGCAAGATAAGTCGCCTTGCCAAGCATACTCGGATGTGACGGAGGAAGACTGGGCGGAGTTCATGGCCTTGAAGTCCTCAGAGGAGTTCACTGCCAAAAGCCAGAAGGGACAGGAGCTAGCCAGGAGGAACAAGCGCCCACACTTTCTCGGCACCTTAGGGTACGTGGGTGCTCAGAAGGAATGGGCAAATGAAGACAAGGAAGAGGAGAAGCACAGTCTGTAGCTGGTGTTCTCCGATTTCAGCGATAGTCACATCCGGGACTTGTGCAGGGCGAGGACAAAGGTGAATCCTCATGGGGAACGCGTCTGGCAAAACCCAGCAGATGAGGAGGTCTACCAAAAAAATGGTGGGGCAGAATGAGTGTCGGAGTATTATTCCGGCAATACTACTTATGGGCGGCGTGAGCACAGCAAATCTGGATGGGTGCACACGGGAGGACCAGATTTAGACAGGTTCAGGCCCTCCCGGAGAGGTAATACCCTACGTCCTGTGTTTGGTGGCTGATATTGCATGTATCCCGAGTGCCGCAAGCCCTAGAGAATCGATCTTGAGGGGCTTGAGCTATGAAACAATGGGGACTTAGATGAATTTAGGTCGATGCCGATCAGAGGTCCCCTACCGGGCCTTATATAGCCGGCCGGGATAGGGTTACAGGAGTCCGGATCGGTTAACAGATGTGTTTCCTAATCGGTTACAACAGATTTCGGGTATGCCGGATTGGTAATAGTCCTTGTCTTGTACTCCATGCTGATGAGGCGCCCCCGTGCTGTAGTCGGACTCCGAGTAGTCGGCCCGGCCCATCCCGTGGCCGGGAGGCCGGATTCGTCCTCCTTGATGATACCCGGGTGCCATGTCACCGTCAGTAGCCCCCGAGTCCTTCACGATCTCACCGCTGCTGGTCTTTGCCTCTGGGTGACCTTCCCGACTGACTTCGGCTGACTGGGAGATTGCGAAGGGCTAATGGAACTCCTGCAAACAAGACAAGTAGAACCAAATAACATTCACCCGTAAGGCAGGAATGTTAAGGCGAATGAGCTGTTAACGGGTAATCTCTGGTGGCATTCGATCCATCCCTGGGGGACTAGGGACCGACTGATAACCCGGCGTGGGGCATGCCATGAATCCCGACTGAATTCCCGAGTAGCACCCGGCCTTCTCAAGAGGGTGAAGGCCAGCTAGAGTCCCCTGAAGGAATGCCTCCGAAATTCTTGTCCGAACCAGAGAAAACAGATACGGCGCATAGGTTCCGAGTGTCGAAGTCTTATACCGGGTCATTCCACTGAAACCGGGGATCCCAGTTACCAGGGCCTTCGAGATTTAAATGCTCGCCAGGTCTGGGTGGAGAATCCAGTAGCTCCGAGTTGCTCAGCGTCCAACTTGTGGCCCTCGGAGGGCACGCCATCACTGTCCCTCACTCGGGTGTACTCAGACGACTGCGTTCCTGCTTGAGGCCAGCCTCTGATACCCTTCGCAGCCAAAGCGCCCGGCACCGACTCTTTCCGGCAGCCGGCTAGTGATTTACTGGGAAATACGCTTTAGCGGCAGTGTAGCGGAGACGTATTCCGCCGGGTTTTCAGCCTGAAAGGCCAACCGTCGGATCTCCTTTAATAAGCCGCACGAATCGCGGCGCCGCCAGGTCGTGGGGCGCGAAATAAGCGCGACGTGGCCCGCGGGATACGCGCGGGAATCCGGAGAGGCGCGGAGTGGGGCGCGGCAGATTCGGACACGTGCCGACGTGGGGAAGCCGAACCGTCCGCCCACCCCTTCATATTCCAAAAGAGGCCGCGGGTCTGGCCCACGCATCCATTCGCTCTCTTCTTCTTCCTTGCGCCCGAACGCTTCGCCTTCCTCCCCCAAATCCGCTCGCGCGCCCAGCTCCGCTCGAAACCCTAACCGCCGCCTCAGCCACCTCGGATGCAATCCCCGGATTGGGAAGCCGACCCAACGGAAGCCGAAGAGGACGCTCTGGTCTGGAAGCTGCTGGGTGAGGAGGAGTCGCCTGCTGGCCCGATGTCTCCGTGGGTGAAGTCGACGGCGACGGACATTCGGCTGACGATCTTGGAGCGGCTCGGGCATCTGCCGCCGAAGGAGTTGGTCGAGTGGCGCTCCGCCGAGGGAGAGACCATTCCTACCCCAAACACCGGCGAGCTGGTCGTTCACGGCCCCTTCTTCGAGCGGGGGTTCTCCGTGCCAGCGCACCCATTCCTGCGGGGGCTGCTGTACTATTACGGGTTGGAGCTCCACAATCTCAACCCTAATAGCATTCTTCATGTTTCCTGCTTCATCACCCTCTGTGAGTGCTTCCTCGGCATCCAGCCGCACTTCGCCCTGTGGAAGCACCTCTTCATGGTGAAGCCGCAGCCGAGCAGAGACCACCCGGCCGTGGTGGGCGGAGCCGGGTTCCAACTGAGGTCGGGAACGGCAAAGAGCTACCCGGCCCCGCCAATGCAGACGTCCAACAAGGGTTGGCACGCCTTCTGGTTCTACTGCGCCAACCCGGCACCGTCGCTGCCGGCCTTCTCGGGTCAGCCGCCGGTGATCAGGCCGAGCTGGTCGGATCCGCCACTCGAGAGGGAGCAGGACAGCGTCGCGGTGGTGATGGCGCAGCTTGCGGCGGCGATGGAGGCCGGGGTCACCGGAGCGGTCGTCGCCGCGACCTTCGTCCGCTGGCGGGTGCAGCCGGCCAAGCTGCGGGCGCACCCGATGTACGAGTACACCGGCGAAGGCGACCCGACTCGGGAGTCCGCGGAGGAGCTGACCGAGGGCGAGATCCAGGGCCGGCTCGAGAGGCTCTTGGAGAAAGGGACGAGCCTGGTCTTCCCCGAGCGGCCGGCTCCCTTCTGCCGGGCGAATCCCCCGAGTGACGTAAGTACCCGGGTTCTTCCCCTTCGGTTACTTCGCCATTTCTTGACCGATTCTTACTCGGGATTTGCTTCTGTGCTTCTGCAGGTATTGTTCGGCTTCTACTCCAAAGCTCCCCTCCCAGAGGACGAGATTTGGAACCAGCCGCAGTACGCCGGCGTCCCGAGCGGCGGGGCGCCTCCACCAGGAGCAGTCGGGGCTCCTTCTTCTGGCGCCAGACACTCGGGGAGACGCCGGGTCTTCTGCTTCCGGCGCCCGTCCTTCAAAGGGCGCCGGGTCTTCTGCCTCCGGCGCCCGCCCTTCAAGGGCGCCGGGTCTTCTGCTTCCGGCGCCACCTGCTCGAAGGGCGCCGGGTCTTCCAAGGGCGCCGGGTCCTCGAAGGCCCCACCGGTCGCTCCACCTCGTCCTCCTCCGCCGAGCACGCCCGCCCAGGAGGAAGACGATGAAGACTCGGACGACGTCAGCGCCTACCTGGTGAGGAGGCGGAGGCAGCCGGCGAGCACCACCCAGAGGGGGGGGCTCAACCATCGTCGTGAGGGGCACCGCCTCGCCTGAACGGGATGGTTCTGCTTCCCCTGCCAGCCCGACGGCTCCGTCGGGGAGCACGCCGACGGGGCAGGAGGACGCCGCCGCTGACGCCGACCCGGTGGCGCCGACCGTTACCGAGCCCCCCGCGGCGGCGCAGGAGGGCTCCGCCGCGGGCGCTAGCCCGGTGGCGCCGGCCGCCGCGGGGGCCGCGCAGACGGGGGAGGAGGACCCCGCTGCCGGCACCGACCCCGTGGCTCCGGCCGCCACGGAGTCTGCATCGGCGGAGCAGGAGAGCTCCGCCGCTGGCGCCGATCCCGAAGCACCGGCCGCCTCGGGAGCTACGCCGGCGGAGCAGGAGGGCTCCGCCGCAGGCACTGGTCCGACAGCGCCGGCTGCCGCCCCGAGTGAAGACTCTCGGGCGGCCGAAGACAACGCTCCCCCCAGTCGGGGGGAGAAAAGAGATGCCGACACCGCCTTTGGGACGCAGAGTGGGCCGGGGGCCTCGGCGACCCCGACTGCCGCTGCACCCGGAGGGCAAGGCGCGGGGGCTAAGAGGCGGCTCCAGGTTCCCCGATCCTCCAAGTAAGTAGCCTCGGCGGTTGTCTTCTGGTCTTTATTTCTTTACATGCTGACATGGTTGAGTTCGCTTCTGCAGGACTCGGAAGGTGGGGGACATCCCCAAGGCGCCCCCCGAGTGGCCCGGGGTCAAGCCAGAGCGCGGGTCTCCCGGCGTCGGACGCCCGGGCCCCGTCACCTCCGGCTGCTGCGACTTCTCCGTCTCGCCGGTCGCCGTCGCCTCCGCCTGCGAGCACTCCCCCGCCTTCCTCCGGACAGCCCGGCATGCAGCCCGCCTCGCCAGTCGCCCCCCAGGAGGAAACCTCCCCGGGAGCTTTGGTGCCGGTGGGATCTGCGGGCGTCGGCCGGGACGCGGAGATGGCGGAAGGCGAGCCCGGCGTGCCCTCGCCGATGCAGGAGTTCAGCGCGACCCTGCCCACGAGGCCGTGCTCGGAGCTGGTGCGCCGACCACTCCGAATCCGGGAGGGGAGCTCGGAATCGCCGACTACCACGGTCGACGACGTCGAGGAGGAAAAGGAGTGGCAGGCGGCCGCGGACGCCGCGGCCCAAATCGGAGAGATCCTCCCGGCCTTGCTGAAGGCCGCGAAGGAGGGCGCCAATCTGCTGAACGGCAGGCTGCGTCCTTTGATGGAGGTAAGCCAACTTTCTCCCTTTGTAGGAGTATGTCCGTAGGGAGTAGCCCCCGGGCCTCTGCCCGACTAGGTCAGTCGGGCGGAGGGCCCTTTGCTTTTTCTTTGTAGTCTTCACTCTGGGTGCACGAACAGTGCACCCAGAGGGTGTAGCCCCCGAGCCTGCGGTCGACTAGGAGTAGTCGGGCGGAGGGTGTAGTTGTTCTTTTTTTTCAGTCTGACTCTGGGTGCACGAACAGTGCACCCAGAGGGTGTAGCCCCCGAGCCTCCGCTGGGTCCTTGGGACCGAGTGGAGGGTTACAACAATCTTCCCGGGTGACTTTAATGTATGTTCATTCCCTTGTGCAGAATCTGAACAAGCGGTCGCAGGACAAGACCGCCTTTCTCCAAGACCGGCTGCCGGTGATCGAGCGGCTGGAGCTGCGGAAGTCCGAATGGGACAAGCTGACCGCGGACCGGCAGTCGGCGGAGGACGTGGCCCGCAAGCGCGGGGTGGAAATCACCGGCCTGCAGGCGGGGCTGTCGCAGGAGATGGCCAAGTCCCGGGGTGAGTAAGCTGAGTTGTCCGTTGCTTCTCCCCTGTCGCCTTTATGTTTTTGTCGTTGCTGACATGTTGTCGCTTGCAGCCGCCGAAGAAGAGGTTGCCCGGCTAAGGGCGGAGCTCGAGACGATGACGGCCCGCGCCCGGGACCTAGACGTCGCCAAGGAGCAGGCCCGGAAGCTTGAAGATGCGCTCGCGGCGGAAAAGGCCCGGGCGGAGCAGCTCGGGCGCGAGGCCGAGTTGGCGCAGGCCCGTGCCCGGGACCTTGATGACGCCGAAGAGCGGGCCCGGAAGCTTGAGGAGGCGCTCTCGGCGGAGAAGGCCCGTGCGGACTTGGCGGAGAAGATGGAGGAGAAACTCGGGCGCGATGCCGAGTCGGCGGCCAAGAGGGCCACTGACGCGGAGGCGGCCGCCGAAGCCGCGAAGAAAGCTGCCGCAGCGGCGGAGTCCGGTGAGTGCCCCTGCTGACTTTGGTTTTGTCCTGGCCTGTTGGTCGTCGTCGCTTATGCTTGCTTGTTGCTGCAGAGTCGAAGGCGAATCTCGAGAAGTCCCGGGGGATGATCGAGTCGCTGCTGAAGGCCGGGCAGGTGGCGTGTGGCGCCGTCTGGCCGGGACGACACGGCGCCAGACTCCGTCGCGGCGGTCGCCGAGCGTTTGCACCAGGTCCCCGACCAGGTGGCGAACGTCGAGGCGGAGGGCGCACGGACGGGGGCCGGCCTAGTCTTGGCGGTGGCGCGGTCCCATTACCCCTTGCTAGATTTGGAGGCAATCGGGGAGGGGTACGCCGCCGACTTTCCGGATGAAGATATCCCGGAGATGATGCGGACCGTCGAGCCCACCGTCGAGACCCTGCTAAAGCGCTCCGGCCTGTAGACAAATAGGAGTAGCTGTAAACTGCTCGGGCTAGCCGAGTAAAGCTTTGTAACGGACTCGGGGTTGCCGAGCAAATTTTGTAAAGGACTCGGGGGTGCCGAGTGACTTATGTACTTGCTGGTTTTAACAAGTAATTTTTGTTCTGCTCGGGAAAGAACTTGTATTCCTGTGTACTTGAGTTTGTGCGCTTTTGCTCTTTGCCAACCCGTTGTAGCCTCCTTGGCGTAGGGATTAGCCGGTGGCGTGTGTCCCGTGTAGCGTAAGGGTGTGGCGTAAACCGGCGGTTGGTGTCAAAGAGTTAACGTTGGACTTGATACACAGTACTTAAGTATTCCGCGAGGACAGAGCCATGTATGCGCCGAGTGCCTGCTACGAGCGGGCGTAGCAGGTCAGTCGGGAGAAAGGAAAGACTTGCTTTTGGGTGGAATAAAAAGGAAAACTCTTTATTCATGTATTCAAGGTCATAAAACACTTAAGCATAGAAGCGACGTAGCTGTTCGATGTTCCATGCGTTGGTGAGGATGTTGCCGTCGCCGTCCTTCAGTCGGTAAGCCCCCGGGCGTAGTGCCTCGGCGACTATGTACGGACCCTCCCATGGCGGTGAGAGCTTGTGCTGCTCCTTGCTTGATTGGACTCGGCGTAGAACCAGATCGCCGACGTTGAAGGAACGGCCGCGTACATGCCTCCTGTGATATCGCCGTAGGCTCTGCTGGTACTTGGCTGAACGAAGGAGCGCCACCTCGCGGGCTTCCTCGAGCTGGTCGAGAGCGTCCTGTCTGGCCTCCTCTGACTCGGCCTCGCTGAAGGCACGAACGCGGGGGGACCCGTACTCCAGGTCAGTCGGGAGGATTGCCTCGGCACCGAAGACCATGAAGAAGGGTGTGTAACCGGTGGACCGGTTGGGCGTGGTCCGAAGGCTCCAGAGTACTGATGGCAACTCGGCGGCCCACTTGCCCGCGAACTTGTTCAGTCGCTGGAAGATTCGGGGCTTGAGGCCTTGCAGTATCAAGCCGTTGGACCGCTCGACTTGCCCGTTGGTGCGTGGATGTGCCACGGCGGCGAAGTCGAGGCTGATATTGTAGTCGTCGCAGAACTCGAGGAAGGCTCGGCCGGTGAACTGGGTGCCGTTGTCTGTGATAATGCTGTTGGGTACGCCGAAACGGAAGACGATGTCCCGGACAAAACTCGACGGCCTTTTCAGCGGTTATCGTGGCGACCGGCTTGGCTTCGATCCACTTGGTGAACTTGTCGACCGCGACGAAGAGGTGTGTGTAGCCCCCGGGAGCCTTCTTGAGAGGGCCGACCATGTCCAGACCCCAGACCGCGAAGGGCCAGGTGATCGGGATGGTCTGGAGAGCCTGAGCCGGCAAGTGTGTCTGCCGGGCGAAGTGTTGGCATCCCTCACAAGTGCGGACGATGTGCTCCGCGTCGGACACAGCAGTCGGCCAGTAGAAACCCTGTCGGAAGGCTTTCCCGACTAGTGACCCGGGCGCCGCGTGGTGTCCACATACTCCCGAGTGAATATCATGTAGGAGCTGCTTTCCCTGGTCTTGGGGTATGCATCGTTGGAGGATCCCGGAGGTGCTCCTCTTGTACAGCTCGCCATCAACGACGACGAAGGCCTTGGCGCGTCGCGCGATGCGGCGTGCCTCGGTTCGGTCCGACGGGAGGGTGTCCCGCAGGAGGTAGTCTAGGAAAGGCATGGTCCAGTCGGGAGTGACGGTGAGGACTTCTGTTGAAGGCTGCTGAGCGGCGTCACTCTCCGGGACTTGCTGTTCTTCGGCCTCGGGTGCTGTGTCCGCCTTGATAGAAGGGACATGCAACTCCTGGAGGAAAACTCCAGTCGGAACCACGTCCCGACTGGACCCCAGTTTGGCGAGTGCATCCGCGGCTTCGTTGTCTCGGCGCAAGACATGGGTGATCTCGAGACCGTCGAACTTGGCTTCGAGCTTGCGGACCTCTTGGCAGTAGGCTTCCATGGAGGGATCTCGGCACGACCAGTCCTTCATGACCTGCCGGACGACCAGTTCCGAGTCGCCGCGCGCGAGGAGGCGGCGGATCCCGAGTGAAGCCGCAAGACGAAGACCGTGGAGCAGAGCTTCGTACTCGGCAACGTTGTTGGATGCCGGGAAGTGGAGCTGCAACACGTACTTGAAGCGCTCGCCCTTGGGAGAGATGAGCACAACGCCAGCCCCCGCGCCCTGGAGCATCAGAGAGCCGTCGAAGTAGAGTGTCCAGTGCTCGAGGTCGATGACGGAGGGCGGGGACTGGACTTCTGTCCACTCGGCCATGAAGTCGGCGAGAGCCTGGGACTTGATGGCCGTGCGGGGGGCGTAGACTATGCTGAAAGCCATTAGTTCCATTGCCCACTTGGCAATCCGACCCGTGGCATCGCGATTGTTGATGACGTCTGCGATCGGGAAGGAGCTGACCACCGTGATGGGGTGTCCCTGGAAGTAGTGGACTAGCTTCCGTGACGTTATGAACACCGCATAGATGATCTTCTGTATCTGAGGGTACCGCGCCTTGGACTCGGAGAGGACTTCACTGATGAAGTAGACCGGGCGCTGGACTTTCTGAATGTGGCCGGGCTCGGAGCGTTCCACCACCAAGACCGTGCTGACTACCTGAGTAGTCGCTGCGACATAGAGAAGCAGTGGTTCATTGGGCATGGGAGACGCGAGCACCGGGGGGGGGTAGTCAAGAACTTTTCAAGCCGTCAAGGGCGTCCTGGGCCTCGGAGGTCCAGGTGAAGGTCTCCGACTTCTTCATGAGCTTGTAGAGGGGCATGGCCTTCTCGCCGAGTCGGGAGATGAACCGGCTGAGAGCTGCCATGCACCCGGTTAGCCGCTGGACGTCTTTGAGGTTCTTCGGTGGGCCCATCCTGACGATGGCATCGATCTTCTCCGGGTTGACTTCGATTCCTCGTTCGGAAACGATGAAACCGAGTAGCTTGCCCGAAGGGACCCCGAAGACACACTTCTCGGGGTTGAGCTTCATGCTGAATCTTCGAAGGTTGGAGAAGGTCTCTCCCAAATCACTCAGGAGATCTTCTCTCTTTTGGGACTTGATCACCACATCGTCGACGTAGGCTTGTACGTTCCGACCGATCTGCGACTGAAGGCAGCGCTGTATGCACCGTTGGTACGTAGCGCCTGCATTCTTGAGGCCGAAAGGCATGGAGACGTAGCAGAAGGCGCCAAACGGAGTGATGAAAGATGTCTTGATCTCGTCATCCTCCTTCATCTTGATCTGGTGATAGCCCGAGTAGGCGTCGAGAAAGCATAAAATCTCACACCCGGCCGTGAGAATCGACCACTTGGTCGATGCGAGGCAGGGTGAAAGGGTCTTTCGGGACATGCCTTGTTAAGGCTGGTATAATCAACACACATCCTCCATTTTCCATTCTTTTTGCGAACAAGAACTGGGTTCGCTAACCAGTCGGGATGATACACTTCTTTAATGAAGCCGGCTGCTAAAAGCTTGGCTATTTCTTCTCCTATAGCCTGACGTCTATCCTCAGCGAATCGGCGCAAGCGCTGTTTGACCGGCTTGGCATCCGGCCGAACATTCAGAGAGTGCTCGGCAGCCTCCCGTGGAACTCCGGGCATGTCGGAAGATGTCCATGCGAAGATATCCCGGTTGTCCCGGAGGAAGCTGACGAGCGCGCTTTCCTATTTGTCGCTGAGCGCAGTCCCGATCTGCGTCGTCTTCGAGGGGTCTTCGGGGTCGAGCTGAATGGCCTTGGTGTCCCGTGCCGGCTGGAAAGATGTCGATGTCGAAGCCTTCTTAGCCGGGGGTGCTTCCTCAACCACGGCCGACTTGAGGTCAGCAAGCGTGGCCTCGGCGATCTGGGCCGCGGCAAGGTTGCAGTTTTCCAGGTCACACGTGTACGCGTGCTGGAAGCTGCTCTGCACCGTGATTACCCCGTGGGGGCCCGGCATCTTGAGCTTCAGGTAGACATAGCTGGGGACAGCCATGAACTTGGCGTAGCAGGGACGCCCCAAGATGGCATGATATGATCCTGGGAAGTCGACAACCTCGAAGGTGAGAGTCTCGGTCCGGAAATTGTCGGGAGTGCCAAAAGTGACGGGCAGGCTGACCTGCCCGAGTGGACTCGCCATCTTGCCGGGTACCACCCCGTGGAAGGGGGCACCAGTCGGCTTGATCTCGGAACGAGGAATCTTCATGTCGTCAAGGGTCTTGACGTAGAGGATGTTGAGACCACTCCCGCCGTCCATGAGGACCTTGGTGAGGCGGACGCCGCAAACGATCGGGTCTACCACCAAGGGGAATCGTCCCGGCTGGGGGATGTAGTCGGGGTGATCCGCGCGTCCGAATGAAATCACGGACTCGGACCATCGCAGGTACTTGGGCACGGCCGGTTCCACTGCGTTGACCTCTCGATCGATAATCTTCTGGCGACGTTTGGAATCGTAGCCGTTTGGGCCGCCGAAGATCATCAAGCAAGCGGTCTCTTTCGGGAATTCGTCTCCCTCGTCCTGAGGGGGCTCCTTTTTTCCCTTATTGTTGTTGTAAGGCTTGTTTAAATTCTTCAAGAGGTTGCAGTCGCGCGTCAGATGATTGGACTTAGGCCCATGAAAGTGACACGGCTGACTCATCATCTCTTCGAAGGTCGCGTTGGTGCGCTGAGGTCGGCGCGGCGGGGCGCGCTCAGCCGCAGCAACGAGATCTCCACCTTTACGCTTCCGGTGCTTCTTCCTGGATGACTCGGGTTGAGCGTCCCGACTGGGTGAGTCGGACCCTTTGCCCTTGTTTCTCCCTTGTCGTCCCGAGTAGCACTGCGGACAGCCTCTTCACCGGTGGCGAAGTTATTGGCTATATCAAAGAGCTCGCGCGTGGTCTGAGGATTCTTGCGCGCTATCTTGTGGATGAGGTCGGTGCTTCGAACTCCCTTGGAGAAGGCAGTGATGACGTCACCCTCTCGGACCTCGGGCAAGGAGTTCTTCTTCTTGGAGAAGCGCTGGATGTACTCACGGAGAGTCTCATCCGATTTTTGTGTACAACTGTGGAGGTCCCACGCGTTCCCGGGCCGATTGTACGTGCCCTGGAAGTTGTTCACAAAAAGGGTCTCGAGGTCGCTCCACGTCTGGATGCAACCCGGAGGTAAGCTGGTGAGCCAGGCTCGAGCCGAGTCAGCCAGGAACAGCGGCAAGTAGTGGATCGCGACGTAGTCGTTCCCACCATTGGTCCTGCACGCCGTGTGGTAGTCGGCCAGCCAGATGTCCGGTCGAGTCTCTCCGGTGTACTTGTCGATGCCGGTGACTCGGAACCGCGACGGGAAAATGACACTGCGGATACGGGGGCCGAAAGCCTTTGGACCCGAGTATCCCATGCCGGAGGAAGTTGGAGAACGTCCCCGGCTGGTGGCGCCGCTATCGTTGCGGTGGCCGCCACGATCGTCTCTCCGGGACCCATGATGAGCGCTTCCTTCAGCGCCTGCGGGATCCCTTGGTCCGAGTCGATCGCGGACCGGTGCAGCTTGACGGGCGTTTTTGTCCGCGTCCTGTCGGGCGCGGGTTCTGGCGGCTATGGTGCCGCGGGCGTCTCGGTCTGGACCGAGTCGCTCGTGAACATCTCCGGCCGGCTGACGTCGGTCGGGGCTTGCCCGTCGTCCACCCACGTTTGATGGGCTTTTCGGCGGTGTAGAGCGCCGACTCCTCGCACCTGCCGAGGAGCCGGGATGACCTTCTGAAGCTTTCGGCATGCTGGAGGGCGGTTTCCTCTAGCAGAACCCGAAGTCGGCGAAGTTCATCGTGCCCCGGGTTGCCCTCGGGGATCTCAATGGCGCGTGCCGCCATCGTGGCCGCGACGATGTTATGACTCGGGAGAGGAAATATCGGGACTCCTTCCCTTTCGCGCATGCGGAGCTCGTTGTGGACCTGACGTCCCCGAGCCCTCATGTCGTCGTTGCGTCGTTGGTCGTCACGCTGGCGGGCGAGCCGAGTCTGTTGCTCGATCAACTCTTCCTCCTTAGCAAGGAGTCGGAGTCGGGTGGCTTCGAGCTCAGCCGGTGTTTGTTCCTCAATGGGGACCTCTTGGCCATCGCCGCCATTCGGCGAGTCGGCGTTGGCCATGAAGACTTCCCGGGATGGATGGTGGCTGCCAGAGCTCTCATCCTCGTCCGAGTAATACTCGAGGACAGGGAGGAGAGAGTCAATTGCTCCCACCAGTCGGGATCCGAGTGCGAACTCATGCGCGACAAACGGATCTGGTTTCGGCGAAGCCTCTTCCCTGAGGGAGAGGGGCCGAAAGCGCGGGCTCGGGGGAGAGCCCGTGCTGAAGAGCTGAAGAAGCCTCTGCTAGTCGGGGCGTCGCCGAGTAGCAGAGGTGAAGCTGGCCGACCTTGTCGGCGATGAAGTTCAGCCTTCCAAATTGGAAAAGCTGGCCGGGATCCGGGACAGCGTTTCATGAGAGCGAATCTCATGATGCTTCCCCGGGGTGAAGACGTTGTTGACGTTGACGAAGCCCATCCGGATTCGTGCAGATGGATCTATGCGCACTCCCCCTACCTGGCGCGCCAACTGTCGGAGTATTATTCCGGCAATACTACTTATGGGGCGGCGTGAGCACAGCAAATCTGGATGGGTGCACACGGGAGACAAGATTTAGACAGGTTCAGGCCCTCTCGGAGAGGTAATACCCTACGTCCTGTGTTTGGTGGCTGGTATTGCGTGTATCCCGAGTGCCGCAAGCCCTAGAGAATCGATCTCGAGGGGCTTGAGCTATGAAACAATGGGGACTTAGATGGATTTAGGTCTGATGCCGATCGGAGGTCCCCTACCGGGCCTTATATAGCCGGCTGGGATAGGGTTACAGGAGTCCGGATCGGTTAACAGATGTGTTTCCTAATCGGTTACAACAGATTCCGGGTATGCCGGATTGGTAATAGTCCTTGTCTTGTACTCCATGCTGATGAGGCGCCCCCGTGCTGTAGTCGGACTCCGAGTAGTCGGCCCGGCCCATCCCGTGGCCGGGAGGCCGGATTCGTCCTCCTTGATGATACCCGGGTGCCATGTCACCGTCAATGAGCAGGCAACTCAAGGCATGTTTGTGCCAATTCGGGAGAAGGATATACTCTCTAAGGCCATCGGCACCAGGGAGCCCTATGGACACACCAGGGGTTATGAAATCACCCTACATGGTCGGGCGCCGAGGAATGTTCTCCAATCGATCAAATCGAGGGTCCTATGCGGTTCAAGATGCATATATAGTTCTCTACGACGAACTTTGCAATTGATGCAGCCTATGGTCAGGTGTGGCCACCTACTCCTAGAACAGTGTTGCACGGTGTCTCCTTAACGCCAGGTTTTGTGCGAGTGCAGGTGGAGTCAATTAACCCGACCTTCGCTAGCTATCCCCTACCGAACACGCAAGAAGGGGATGAGATGCAGAAGCTAGATGACGCCGTCGGATCTTTCGTTCAGTGGCCAAAGAAGGGACATAGTCCTCGAATCAGCACTGAACGCGTCGTTTGATCCTCCTTGTTCGCCGGCCAGTGGGATGATGAGGTTTTCACCGGTGGTTGATCGCTCTTCACCGGTGGTTTCAAAGCTGCTCAGCCTCCATCAGCCAATGCCGACAGTACCAAATGTGGAGGTTTCTCATCGTTCGCTACCCCTTCAACTCCCGGCAGTACCAAATGTGCAAAGCTCACTGCCTCGTCGTGGTCAAACAAAGACTCAAGGGACCACATCGAAGCTTAAAGTTTCCCGGTCGAAAAAAGTCTACTTTGAATGTGGCGGCTGATGTTGAATATCCTATGGCGGAGTTAGCTCACCAATACGTGCCAGGATAACCTATGGTGGATGCTAACGTGAACCTAGGCGTAGCCTGTCGGACGCTTCATGATCATTACCTCGACATATCAAACAGGCTATTCCCAGACATAGTAGTTAGCTTCATGGTGGGCTTCAAGGAGCAACACTTCAAGCACACTCTAAGAAATTTCTTCCCGGTCAAATTCTCTGACTTTTTCACATGTTCTACTTCCGTGACCTAGACGCCTCCCTCATGAGTTGCTTCATGCTGTAAACACAACACCGTTTTGTTCTATTACTACTAAGTACATAATATAACTCATTCTTCTCCTATATTCAGATACATGATTGATCTGAGCAAGAAAAGAAAGATCCACAACTCTATGGGGTTCGGCGATCCACATTTGATCTCGGTGCAAACCATCACGACAAATAGGAACCTGGTGCGGGATTACATTCTGCATTTACTCCATGAGTACTCCGCATGCGATTACATCCAGATTGCCTATAACATCGGGTAAGTCACATCATTTACAAATTCTCATCATTCGACAGTTAAACATGTAATAACGGTGCATCGTATAACCAGGGGCCGTTGGATACTCATCATGATCATGCCAAAAAATAATAAGGTATATTACCTTGATTACATGAGGTGTAGCCATGAGCATCGCAAGGCCGCGTACTTGGACATCATGGGTCTATTCAACGAGTGAGTACCAAAACATTCCTCTTCGTCAATGCCTATTCTTTTTTGTTTTGAAATGAAAAGACATTTCGATGCTAATTGTTTTGAATCACTTAGGAGTGTGTGGCATGTACGTCAAACAAGGAGGGAGGCACAAGGAAGGAGTGCCCGACGAGTTACATCATGAATCCAAGTTTAAGGTATTCATTCATGTCCTTGACTCTTCGTACTAATGCCATCATACTCCTGCCCTCTATACCTAATCGATACCCTTGTGTAGTGCCGGCAACAACCCCAAGGATCCGGCCTCTATTGGTATTACGTGTGCTTCCACATGCTAGTCCTTTGCAGCAACCCAAAGTACGGTGATCTAGCGGTACGGAACCATCGCCACTAACGTCTAGTGTATAATCATGCTATTCGCCCTAAGTGTAAACTTCATGTTTACAGGAAGGGGCGAAACTCATGACAATCAAACAGTAGAAGATATGGACGTCACCCAAATCCGTTCGCACATGGCTAACTTCCTAAACAACAAGGTCATTAGTGCTGAAGGACGGTTAAATTACTCGGTGGCAAGCTAGGAACGTAGGATTGCGATTAGTCAGTTCATTAGTTAGGTTTCTAGTTCGGGAGCATCCAACTTTGTAGTTATCTTTCAAACTTGTGGTCTCCCATGATAAGTGCACTTGAAATTTTTAAATGTCATGTTTACTTTTTCTCTCAGTGCTAATGTATATGAGAGTGTAAACTAATTTTAACTTTTTCTTGTGAATGTCACTGTTTAACAAATGAGACTTCTTCTTTATCAACAGGTATCATATATGGAGGCTGCAGCGAGTGGTTGTATGTCATGTCAACAACTTAAGAGAGGTGTATTTTTTTGAATTGATCGATATCGTGGCTGTGAATTGAGTATGTCACAAGTGAACTTCTTGTGTAATATTGTTTATATGCATATGTATGTCTTGTGTAATATATTGTATATAGTGCGATAATGAATGATTTGAATAGTATGACATATATATCTGTTGTATATGTGCTGTGGTTTGGATATTTCATATGAACTATTTTTTTTTCAGTGAGGCTAGTAAACCAGGCAAAATATTGTCTGTTTAAAAACATATCCGATACGGTTGTAGCTTAAAAACTGCCTCCAAAATTTGGACAAACTACCTCCAATATCGTACTAATGGAGGTAGTTACCATGCAACAGACACCTCGGATAAATAGTTATCAATCAACCACCTCAGATAATCAGTTATCCGAGGTGCTTAAAAGTTCTCAACCGCATCGGATAAGCGGTTATCCGAAACTGTTAAGGTACGTTAACTGCCTTGGAGAGTTATCCGAGGCGGTTGAGCTCTTATCCGAGGCGTTAGCATAACCGTCTCTGATACATGCCCCGTATCCGCAACCATTGTTTCGAGGCAGCTGGTATAACTGCCTTGGATGTTATATTTCAACCGTCTCGAATAACGTTTTCTGTACTAGTGAGAAGAGAAAAGATACATATGCTCTATTATTATTTGCCATCCATGATTATTCAGTAGCAGAAGAAAATTGCATTTTCACCGTCTCACGTACGGGCGAGATTTGGCCCACAAACCTTGTCTTCGTTTGCCTAATGGTCTGCAGGCCTGGAAAAGGGTATTATATAAAGGGCAAAAGAAGGCACAGAATACGTGGAGAAAGAATGAAAAGCAAGGACTCTAAGAACATCGATCTAGGATTACGATCACCAATCTCTTTTAAGTCTTTTTTCTTTTTCTTTCAGTACATTGAGCACTTCAGCAAGCAAGCCATCTAGGGTTTAGCTAGGGCAAATCCATCCATCCATATGTCCGACGCGTGTCCTTCACACTAGGATTGTCCTTTTTATTTCTCGATGCGAGAGTTTAATTAGGTTTTGAAATTTTGTACTATGATAAACATATGTCGTATTGATGCTGTCAAAGTCTATCGAATTTTTTTAATCATTAGAGATACTAATTATTATCTCTAGTGCACTGGTACTTCAGGGCGTCTCTGGCAGGACACTAGGCCACGATTAGACGTAGTGTGTTGTCGCACTTGCACGCATACAAAGATGATGTTGCACGTAACCGTACGACCACTACTACAGAATGGGTCATAGAAGACCCCACATCATAGGCGGATCCCGAAAACCCGTCTCTATTACAGTAAATCACAGACGGTTTGCAAAGAGAAACGTCTGGGTTAACTCGGAGAGATGCGAACCGCCTATGATAATCATACATCACGGACGGTTTTTAATAAGAACCGCCTGCAATAAGGGGATTATCATAGGCGGTTTTATTTGGAAACCGCCTGTGATAAAGCGCCCAAGACTTAATATAGCCACGTCATTTCATGTTCTCTTCGTTAACGTTTCATCTCTCCCAAGCCCCCTCGTCTTCTTTGCCCCCTTATCTTCTTCGCCCCCTCATCTCCTTCACCCCGAGCCCTATATAGCAAATGCACGCACCACCCCCGAGCCCTATATAGCCCATCAGCGCCGGCCTCCTCTCCTCCTCCACCATCGTCACTGGCCTCCGATCTACTCCTCCACCGTCGCCGCTGGCCTCTCCTCTTCTTCCACCGAGTACGGTACGTACGTCGTGTGACGCCTCGCTGCCGCACGCCTTCACTAGATCAATCTCCTCTCCTACCCGGTCAATCTCTCCCTCGCCACGGAGGTAATAAGCCGCCGTTGCCCTCACCCTCTCCCTAGATCGATCTTCCATATATGCTGAATGTATGTATTATAAGTTGCCCTCGCCCTCTCCCTAGATCTTCCATATATGCTTCTAGTATTGTTATAGCAGTTTGCATGCATATATTATAAGTTGCCATATATGCTTCTAGTGTTGTAGCGTTTTGCTGAATGTGATGGATCAACAGGTGCCTATCATAGAGGGGCCAAGATTAACATTGTGGAGTTAGGAATTTTAGGGTTTCTGAAAGCATGTTCTCCTGTAGCTCTTAATTAACATTTTCTTTTGTATGTGATCAATATATGATCTTGCCTTAATTAAGATCTTTAGGTTTTATTTATGTTGTATGAGAAGTGTATCATTGCAGTAACTAAAATTCATGCTTTTGATCTATTGAAGCTAGTTTCAAAAGAATTATTTTAATGTACTAGTCTCTCATAATTTATACAATATCATTGCATATATATTTGTTAGATGGACAAGTCATTTGATCAATCTAAGAAACGTAAGATGGACTCTGAAGCTACAGGTGGCTCTTTTTCAGCCAAGGAGGTTAATATTTTTTGAACCAAATAGTATTGTGTGATGAGTAATGCTTTGTTTTTCCAAAACTGAATTAATATGGTGAATGCAAAGTTAATTCAATTCTAAACTGGTATTTCATTGGAGTATTGTAGAGTTTTGCTGACGATGCAGAAAAGCAAATAGGGAAGAATTTTAAAATCTCCCAAGTTACCCCAGTGCTCTGAAAGTACAATTTGGAGCTACTAACAATGTTGTGTGTGCTAACGTTATGGATAGAAATTTCATGCCATCTTTCATTGTTGCCTCAACGTTTGAGGACTTTCTTGGCCATTCAAAATTCAGGGTTGCTGACCACTACATCCATGGTGTTGTTCTAGTTGTATTTGAAGAAGACAAAGATGTTGATAAGTTCACTGTGCAAAACTTCAGATGGGGTGGTAGCTTGATCGGATTCACCAAGATTGATGCTCTGGCTCAAGCAAGTTCAGATGTTGGTCGTGAATTCAAGGCGTTCAGCCTTCCACCTGACGATGAAGAGTAGTTGTTTTTATCTTGTTATATTATGGGTTGGAACTTCTGGTCCCGATCATCAAACGAAACGGGCGTACGGCACAGGCCGAGTGAAGACGGGCCGGCTCTGGTTGATGGAGAGGGGATGGTTGACGTACTAGGAGAGGACACCCCGGGGATAACTATCTGACTCTTCAGCCACATGATGTAGTACCCCTTGCAGTCTCCTAGCTTCGTGACATCCTTTTCAGGGGCGACAGGGACTGTGATGTCACTGAACTCAGTGACGACGCGGTCCACGTGCACCCTCGCCATGTGGGAAGGTATAACAGCGTTGTGGCATGTCACGCCCTCTACCGTTGGGAAGACTAGACCGTGTGCAACCGTCTTCTTCACGCCGGGCAAAGAGATAGTGAGGTGGCATTTTGTGGGGCCCTGCATAATAAACAATGTGTTGTACCCATTGTTATCTGTACAACGCTGTGAATTAGAGCCCTCAA